>VXAV01002949.1:42045-87676 GCA_013399715.1 Alectura lathami
CGTTTGAGAAAGACTTCACACGAAACCTTAGCGCGCTCGCCGGGAAACATGAGGAACACACAGGTCTGTGCACACCAACCTTGAGCAGGGGAATCAGAGGCAGCCAAGAGCAGCCCAAGGGGCAATACGCTTGAAAATGCTCTCTCATTTATTCAGAGACAAAACTTCTACTGACTTCAGGGATGCAGGTTTATCCATTTGCAAGAGATCATCCAGGAGTTACACCCATGCTGCAGTTATAACGGAGGTATGGAAAATCCACATATTCTTAAAGCAATTTCCATATTCCTAGCATATGGCCCATGCACTGAGCCCTTATGTGGGTCAATGAGAGTTTCTCATGCAGAACGAGCACAGAAAACATGCACAGCCTGTGCCTGAGAGGGGGCATATGCCTGGAATAGCTAAATATTTTAACGGGAGAAACACTTTAACGAAGGAGCTAACTGCGTAAGCCTAGGCAGATTTTATTGAGGGCATTAATTTACACAAGCTGTATGATTGTGTTCTCATGAAATCTGCCATGCGTAATTACTAAAGATGTTAATAAATAGTCAGCAAATCAGAACAGCTGGTTATGATGATATCCAGCTTTTCTAAGAAAAGCCAGAGTTTAACCTTACCACCATTAATACTGTGAAACATATTCTGGCCAGTGCATGTGATGAGATATCCTACATAGATGAATATCCATTGCACTCCTGGTCCTGGATAGTGCAAAAAGGCCTAAGGTTGGCATTTTCTTTGATGTGGACCTTCCAGAATAATTGCCTTTAGTTGAAAAAAATAAAACCCAAAGCAAATCCCTATAAATGATGCAGAGGGAGGAAGGTTTTATGTTTTCCTTTGAAGTCAGGTGAGATGTTCAGATACAGAGATTGATGCTGCTTGAGAATGTGGCTAGTGTGCAGTTGCAGTCAGTTTTCACCACTTCTTTGATAAGAGTGATCAGTTGGGCTCATATTAAAACCACAGTTGTACAGACAGAAATTATTCCTTTTTTTTCCCTGTATGACATCAGAAAGTTTTCATAGCTTAAGTAGCTGAAAGTCACCTCTCTTCCCTTCAACTTTTGCCAGTTCCAACTAGTGGATTTGGAAAGTAGTCCTTCAGTGAACTATGTATTGAAAAGGTTAGCATACTTCTTTATTTCTTCTTTTATTAATTACTGATTTAATTATTCTGAATTTCCTCCCATCCAATCACATTTCTGCAGAGCTCCCTGTGCCTCTGCTTAGCATGCTAATGAAGCATGGTTATTCAGATGCTGTTTGGGAAGTTCTGCTTGTCAACTCACATTATGTGTCAGAAACCTGCTCGTTTGGAGCAGAACCAAAACTGGGGATAAAGAATTGTTGTGGCTGGCTGGCATCTTGGCACCTGGAGAGGGCCTAAATTTCCTCAGCAGATAAGGGTTGACGTTAAGTTCATGGACTAGCGTCCACAGATGCATCGCACCGAGCCCTCCCTGGTGGAGGTATCATACAGTCCCCCCCAACAGGCTGTCCTTCCTGGTAGTTGCTTTCCTAGCTCAGCGCACAGAACCCTGAGCTCCCGCTTCCCTAAATTCTGATGGTGCTAATTTCCTCTACACCTAGAAATAGACCTGATGACTAGCCTGTTAAGTGTTTGTTTATCTCTGCTAGATAATGCAGAAACCCTAGCTGTGATACAGATGTCTGTGTTGTTTAAGACAAATCCTGTTACTGTCTCCACAGATGAAGGAATATTTAATTGCATATACAAAGCAAAACACACCCAACAGAAAAGCTAATCTAAGCCTTTTGGCATGTATTCAGTCTGTTGGAAATCCAGGTGAGAGATTTTGATCTAATCTAGCCAGCTGGTGACTGTGGTCTCCCAACCGCCAGGAAAAGCCCTGCCTACAAGGCCTTGCACAGCCGATAAGCACTCCCTCATGTCTCATGTAACCATCTACTTTGAGGAAGTCCAAGGCTAGCACAGGACTGTCCCCAGCCACTTCTCCCCCTGGCTTGATCCATGCCATAATCAATTTCCCCTGTCCTACTGAACTGAGTGAGCAGACTGCCTCTGCCCTTAGGTCTGCGCCTGTTTCTTCAGAGCCTTTGCAGCCCCTCATCTCTTCTCCTTTCCCTCCCTGACATCAGCTTCACCAGAGGCTTTGTCATGGTCAAAACTGAGCTGCTTACTTCTTTGGCAACTGCCTTTTCAGGGCCCAGAAGATCCCAGAGCCACCAAATGTGCTTGTGGTGGTCCAACCCCACTGCTGGCAGGCCCCAGCCTCTGAGAGACACAACCTACAGCCAGCCTTGAGGGAACACCAACAACCGCTCGAAGAAAACCCAGTCCCTGAACCTCAGAGATGACAGATTGCAGCAATTAGCTGTGAGAGTATCCAGCCTCCTTTGTAACCAACAATAGCGGCATCAAGTTTGGAGGTAACAGCAGGCTGCTTTGATAAAGGCCTCTTCCAAATGCCAGCCTGTCACTTCACGGCAGGAGAAGGGCTAAAAGCATTTTAAGGGAAGAAAAGCTGCCGTGGACCAGTTACATACTTCAGGAAGCTTATTAGACAATGCTCCTTTTATAATGTAGCATTTTATTGTTTGTGTTTATATATAAAACCTGAAAGGTAAACGTCTGCATTGTAGTTTCGACCTTAAAAACACAATTTTCTCCTTTCCCATAGCAGCTCAGCTTGCACCTAACAATCCACTGAAAAGCAGCAGGAACATTTTTTAATCGAAAGAGCACTTCACATATTTTCCTGGATGACAGTCAGAATTACAAGTCATTAGACTTAGAATTAAGTAGGTTAAGTGACAAATACAAATCTGGACCTGTCTTTTCCCTAGATTGCCAGGTATTCTCCCTTTTCAGGTGTTTCAGTTCAGTATTTTCTTCATTACTCAGAATATGAATGTTCTGAATTTGGTCTATGATACATTGTAACACAGCATTCTAGCACAGCATTCCAATTACCTCTGAGCACTTAACCAAAAATCAAAGCCTGATTTCACACAAATCTTATCTGCATAAATAAAATTCAGTTTGTATGTTCCGTTTTGCTTCACTGTTTGTTTTTTCAATCTACATTATGTTTTTCATTTTAAGATCTGGAGAGAAATTCTGAAGAATAAAATACATTTGTGACCATATTCCCACTTGCAATACTACTTAAAACTTTTCAAATGTTGAGAAATAGGACAAGTAGCATTTTTCTGGTTCTTAAATCTCTGATGACTGCTAAGAATTTTATCAAGGAGGGATGTGAAGAATGATTAGACCGAAAAACTTCAAGGTTTCCACTCCTAAAGATGAGCTGGATGAACTGAAAAGAAATAAAGTGAAGAGTCTCGTTATTTTTCTTCCCACATCCATCATAGTGATTACTGTACTCTGAAAATTCAATTACCATGCCAAAGTACAGGGTTTCTTTCTTTTTTTGACCTCTCTCCATATTATGTGAAATTTTATGTTATCCTAGCATAGGAATAAAAAGAACAAACACAAATAAATTGTTCACCATAAAGACTATCAGAATGAATTTAATTGTTACATCACTGATTTTTTTTTAAATTTTATAAAAGAATGAGCACCCCAAATATCAAAAACATGGGAAGCGATATGGAAGCTCACAGGGAAACTCAGAACAAAACAATAAAGGGAAATAATTTGATTTGAAAGCGAAGATCTCAAAATGGAGCAAGGAACTCAGAAAGAAATGAGACTTCAGAAAAACAAAAAAAAAAAAACCAACATGATTTGATCTGGATCCACTACAGACAATTTTTGTTGGAACAAGAATTATGTTGTTCTTTTCTTTAATTTGACAACTTAGAGTTACCCATTTAAAATATTTCAACTTTTTGTGGCCATTTCTGTCCCAAGTCCTTATCTCCAGATTTGCAAGCACACCCACCTTCACTGCTATGTGTGTAGGGCAAGTTCTCCTGCATTATCTGAAAGTAAATATTAGTTAAGTTTATGAGCTATTTATTTCTCGATAACTTGTGAATGATTAGTAAATGAAAAATCACTGCCTAGAAAAGCAGATGACTGTTGAATACACTGATAAAACTGTGGCCAGGTAAGTACAATACATCTAGAAGTCAAAAGAGCAATGACCAAAAGCCAGCATTCTCCACAGTCTTGTAATTTACCCCATCTTCCATCTCCCAGGCACCCTCACCTGGTTTTACGAGCATACAGATTCTGCTTGCTGAGATGGGAGTTTCAGTATGTTCTGTTTTGCATTAGATGAATCTAGAAATGTTAATCTTCCCTGCCTTCTCTGGTAAGCCCATGCCACTTAAAATGCTAGCTCCTTACAGTCCGAATTCTCTCATAAATATTCAGGTGGGTGCCAGCAAATTGATGGAGATACCTCTTGTATCACATTCAAAATAAACAAAATTTGTTCTAGATATGAATATTGAATTAGAATGTTCTTTATGAGGTTATATTTAAAATTTAGAGATATTTACAAATGCCAAAGGCCACAAAATACCCACATGTAACTGTGCTTCTACTTTAAAATACTTCCTTTGATATCAAAAAGTCCCATGCGGCATGAGATAAAAGAGTATCAGGTGAATGTTCAGATTGTAAGTAGCCCTTCAGAACTTCTGATATTAGCAGCTTAGGACTCTTTGCAGCTACTGACCAATAATTTGAACAATTACTTATTGTTGCCGCTACGAGATGCTCGTGGAGCAAAACTTTGCGTAAGTTAGTGAGCCAGCTCCTGTTTCTCCTCATGATGATACAACTCTGCTTTTTGAGTCCATTTCAGGATATACTTTACATACTAATTAGTGACTTGTCACAGACTGCTGTTTCCAAATAAACACTTATCGCAACTTCAAAGATATAGATGCTAAGGAACACAGCTGCCAAGACTACATTTTGCAAACATGAATTTTGCAGCATTACACAAGCTAGTCCTTATTTATTTTATTTTTTCAGTTTTTAACCGAAAGGAAATTTAATTTGTCAGGTAGTATGAATTGGGCCAATCAAGATAACTTTTGTTGTCAATAAAGAATTTAGTGCTTTTAAATTTTTTAGATACACCTTTCCTCCCCACAAAAAAAAAAAAAAAGGCAAACAAAACAAAACAAAAAATCTGCTCTGATGGAGGTAACGGATTTCAGCTGTGTGTGCCTCGAAGGACAGCAGACATATATGTCTTTCATGGTGTGAAGTTCGTCTCTGGGGAGAGTGAAACGAGCAGGGCTAGGAGCATCTGCCCACTGTCCCCTCCTCTTGTTCTCCCTGTCAAGTACAGCAGGACACGATTAGACCAAAGGTTGCTGGGCTTGTGGCATAGCAGAGGGGGAACCTTGTGGCACTGCGGTTTTGTCATGGTCTTCCCTATCTGTGTCTGCAGCCAGGGCATTCTCCAGTATGAATTAAGCATAGTAGGGTCATGTACAGAAGCTCCAAGCAGAACCATGTGTAAGAACTATCTTACACATACATAAGAAAAGATGGTTTCCAGCCTGACAAAGAGAGACAGCTTTTTATCTAAATGGGGCTGTCTGCTCTGACAGGCCATGAGTTATAGTATTGTGAAGTCCACTGTAACTTCTCATGTCCATTTGTCAAGGTTTTACTCTCTGATACTCCTCCACTACCTGCTGAAGAAATGTAGACTAAAATTTTGATTTTAAATTATCCTGTCTGACAACTGAACTGTAAATTACTGCTTTGCCATGTGGTGGAGCTGGTAGACAGCAGTTCCGAAATTTCATTGTTTTCACTGTGGAGGTTGTTGCTATGTTTGGAATCTTTCTTTTTTAACAGTTTTCACAACTATGTTTAGTCTGGTAAACTACCTATAAAACTTAATCTTTGCTTTTGTATTTATACCATAAACCTCAACACTGAGGAAAACTTCAAAGCTTGATTTCTGGAGTGAGAACTGCCAAGTCTGATGGCAGTATCTTTCCACACTGATTCTTAATGGCAACTCATCTATTATTCCACAAAGAGCAATGCCTCTGAAGGGATCTGTGGATCTCATTCTTCAATTTCTAAACAACAGAAGAATGTCCAGGCCACTGCAAAGGACAACGATCTAGAGAGAGTAATGCGCACAGCGTAGGTAGAAATGGAAACAACCCAGAAATAAAATAAGAAATAAAAAGTTGCATAGTGGGTTGTGCCTCAGCTAAGCTCCTCGTTTTCAGCACATTAGAAGATTTTCAAGGATAACAAGTAGATCTATTCAGCATTGTGTGCTTGAAGGACCAAGTATCTCAGTGCTACCCTGGTGTGGAGACATCCTGGGGTTTGGCTTCACAGGGTTCAGACCCAGGTGCTCTCAAAGATTTAGGACCCATACATCCCCCTGGACTTGAACAGTGCTTTTGAAACTCCTTACAGGTTTCTGTCTGCAACTTTTCATATAAATCTTTCCAAACCTGTTCCTAAACGAATAAGAAGCACCTCAGAGAGAATAAAGGTCCTGTGATTTAAATAGCACGGTATAATCCAGAATTACTAATTATATTCCCTGCATTCCCATTAACCATCTGTGTTGCCTAAAGCAAGTGGTGTAAATTCACTATGTCTCAGTCTATTCCTCTGTAACACCAACATAATATTTCCCTCTATTATAGCAGTACATGTGTAAAAATTCATTTTGAAATCCTCAGATAGAAAGTGCTTTGAAAACACATGGTAATACGGTCATTATTGCATTCAGTCTTCACCCCATGTTATTTTCTGTACCATTTATTATTTTACACTGCTCCCACCTCTCGATACAGTAGTCAACTGTTTCATTCCTGAGAAACTGCATTTCAGAGCATTTCATGGAGGTGTTGGTGGCATATGGTCAAATTCCAGTATGACCAGTTTGCCAGCTGAAATTCTCCCAGTAGTTTAAGGTGGATTAAGTATTTTTTGCTTCCTCTAATGTGTTCAGCAAGGCTACCCGCTATAAAATACCTTTTGAATTTCATTCCTGTGTAGCTGTGCAGTTGTGAACCCAGTCTATGTTTCTGACTGTTTTGACTACGAAGTAATTTGAATTATTTGGGGAAATGCAAGACAAAATTAATAATACTGACACTGTGTATAAAATACCAGAGTCTGAAACCACGTTTGTGAATAACTGTTTTATTTCAGATTTCTCATGGACTGGTTCTTGCACATTAAAAGAAGACATATCCTGTCCAATCTCATGTGTGCATTTCAAAATTGCGGACAGAAACAGAAATTCACCTATTTCTTATTCTTTCCTGCATTCCCATAATTTGAAAATAGCCTCATTGGTTAAAAGACATACATAGTTTATAATGCAGATTGACTCAAACAATGAGAATCTGTTGGATTCTGGTTTTGTTTGGGCTATTACAGAATGCTCTTTTAAAGCTTATTAAGATGAGTACACACAGCTATCCTAACTTTTAATGGGTCACTTAAATTTTTATGTCTGGACAAGGACAGGGTACTTACATTTAAAAATCTCCAGACAAAACCATACCACAAAACCCAGCAGTGCTCCATGTCTACTTGTGGTCAGCTGTAAGATAAATGATGAGAGCAAAATTCAGATTTAAAACTGAAGTTTGAGTTTGAACTATGAAGGAGTTCATTTGGGTCTGGAAGCACAAGCTGATCTCATGTTTACATAAACTGCAGTGACAAAGTATATCTGTGGATTAAAAATGAGGTCCAGATTTTCGGCTAGTGCAAATTGCGGTAGGTCTAATGAACCCAACAGAAATAAACGGATTTATGCCTCTTATAACAAAGAAATTATCTGCATTATTTAGAGAGAAAAAAAAAGCAATACTTTTTAAACTGTTCATACATACATTTGCATGGCTTCAATTGTAACACAAGTGTTTAAAAACTATAGACAGTAGTTTCAGAGTCATCTTTGAAAATGTATTTATTGTATATGAATCAACCATGTGTAAAATGAGGACACGCTCTTACTGTACAAGAACACTGCAGAATGCTGCACATTTATCTTCTCTTTTGATATATGTTCAAATGGCTTCATCCCAACATGACCTTGAAAGGTTAATTTAAAAAAAAGTCTTTTTTTTTTTTTTTTTTTTTTTTTTTTTTTTTTNTTTTTTTTTTTTTTTTTTTTTGCTATTTGTTTAAAAACAGGGGTTATGTAGGACATGTTGTTCACTTGATGTTAAATCTCATCTTACAAGGGTGTTCTGGAATGTGTTGGAATAAACCTCAACAGTCATGTTCCCTGAATAATAGCTAAATGTTTGTGAGTGCGATAGGAGGTATAGCTCAAATCTTTCATGACTAGAAAAAAGCAGTGTTATTTTAAGACTCAGATACTTAGCGCTTTCCTGTTTTCTCTCGGCATTGTATCAGTAGGTACATTCTTTAAAAGCAATCACATCTTGGTTTCTTTAGTCTGCAGAAACCCCATCCATGTACACTGCTGACAGAAACCAGATTCTGCACGGTGCTGTCCACTGAAGCAATGTATCTTCGGCTTGGTTGTGCACATTCTCCTCATCATTTACATATAAATTGCATAATGCATGGCAGCGGGACCACTTTGTCCCCTCCATGGGGAGGTCATTCTGGGAAAAGGGGACAGGGTAGTGACAGCTGCCCTTGTCCCATGCCCTCCTCAGGAAGCAGGTTGTGTCCGTCACCCCAGCAGTGGGCAGGGACTGCAGAGGGGCTTGGCACCAGCAGAGCTGGTGCAGGGATTTTCCTGGGACATGTTTGCTGGGGCAGGACATGGACAGAGGAGCAGCCTGGCTGCACAGCAGCAGTCAGCACCCACTGTTGTTCAGGCATGCATTCCTCAGCTGGCACAATTGCCCTAAAGCCCTTTATATCTGTTTGATCCCCATCTTTCTTCTTAGTTTTAAAAGTACTTCCTTGAGTGGCGTAATCATGGGGCAATTTTCCTCTCCTGCCAAGTTTAGATATTGTATATACTACTTACATGTTGACTTGGGTGACATTGTTTCCCAGTTCCCAGTGAGATAGGAATCAGACCACCTCTGTGCAACTCAGAGACCAAAGTACTGCACCAGACAGCACGAGATCTCTTCAGAACACTTTGGAAGTGGAAATTGAAGTCATTTGGGGATTAGCATTTTGTTAGATGGGGAGATGAACCCCAAAACACAACATCCGCAAATTGCTCAGCTGTTGTTCATCGCTGAAGGTTTGGAGGCAGAGATTGCAATCTGCTCGTGCTCTATCTGCCCCCCTTTTCTCTGTCTGTGTAACCTGGTATTAGTGAAAGAAAGCAAAAAGGTTTGAAATCCTACTTGAAGCGGATACTGGTTACATAAGTCAGCATTATGTTCAGTAACAACAGACACAGCTGTCTTGACCACACACAGACCATTTTAGCAACTGCCAAAGTGCAACACTCGTTATGCAGCCAAGTCTTAAATTATGGTAAGCAATGAAATAACCAAAGAAGTTTTAAAAGAAAGCACATCAGTTCCATTAATATGAAATTTACCTTTCAGATCATTCCTGACTTGTAACAAATGTACATTTGCCAGCTATGTGAGCAATAAGACTACAGAAAGTAGAAATTACTTCATAAAAGTAAGCTAGCCAGGATATTATGTGAACAGGACTTAATGACTTTGTAATTATGATTTCTAAGTGCATGTAATTATTAAAATAGAAACACACACACAGTCTTCTGCTTTCCATATCTTTTCCTAGGCTTTTTTTTTTTTTTTTTATTCAGATTCACAAAGAAAATGTGAACCAATCACAAGGCTTGGAAGGAAGACAAATCTAGACTTCACTTCAGCAGAGAACTTAAAACCTGTGCCTGTAATTAAGCACAGACTTAAGCTCTACTTCGAGTTTGAATCCTAAGAAAGGTACACAGATCTTTTCAGAGAATTTTGACAGTTTCAAATACTTGGAGCTGGACAAGAAAATTTGGGTTTGCCCAAATTGCTTTAGCTGCATGTAGATTTGCCGTATGGGCTTAGGGTTAAAAAAAAAAAACTGTCATTTTCCAGATTCCTTCCTCCTTCTACTTTAAGCTACAATAGCAACTTATTGTTAGCCTTTAAAACTCAGAGACTTCTGGGGAAAAAATGAGACAAAAAATTTGCACAGGACTATGCCACAAAAAAAAAAAAAAAAAAAAAGGAGGAAAGAGTTACAACTTGACCATTTCACAGAAACAAATGAGTTCTGTGTTGTGGTTAATGGATGTCCAAGCTCCTAGAAATGCACAAGGCCCTAACTGCTTTCTCTAAATCTGACTTTCCTCTCCTAGCAGTCCTTACAATTCTCTCTGTCAGGGGAAATCCAGATGCTACTTAACATCCTCGATAGCCTCAAATCACTGTCATCATATGAAGGATTTTGTAACTTTTGCTGCACTTCCATACCATCAACAGAAGGTCCATTCCCTGCTCCTACCTATGTGTCTGTACAACACTTATTTGTCAAAGTGAAGCACAAAGCATGGCCTAGCAGCCCACCAAGGAAGATGTACTTCAACAAGGTGGGCCAAGCATGGATTCTCCCTGTGGCCTCTGGATGGAATGGAAATGCAGCAAAGGAATAGCTCCTGTTCTGAAGTCAGCAAATTTCCCCCCCTCTTTCTTGGTCTTCCTGTGGGTAGCAGCATAGTGGCAGAAGTGAAGAAGATGGCAGCTGTGGACAGGTTGCAGCTGCCTCTCACCTACTGCCTTGGCTTGGGACTGTCTTGGACGAAAGCAGGCGATAACTCTGTACTGGCATGGCCATGGATGAACCCATGAGCCCACAGAAACTAGCTGTTTATCCTGCATTGCTGCGGGCACACAAAATCAAAGGGATTGAGGGCATACTCTGTCGCCCTGCTCGCCTTAAAAAGGGTCAATCTCCTCACTTCCATCTCCCTCTCTCATTACTTTTTGAAGTCTATATAATTAATCTTCATTATTGCTTTCTCCTCAAGAAAGTAGATTTATTTCTTTTCTCAATAAAATTTTCTTTAATACAACAAAGACACAGCATTTCATCAATAACAACAACAACAAAAAAAGATTAGATTATTTGCACAGTTCTTACAATAGTTAAAAATGTGCAAAAAAACCAAATCATCATGAAGTGTCTGTTCCTGCGAAAAGTACAGCTTGTTTAAAGAAATGCTCAATATTTTGTGTTGTGACAGTTGCTATGGTAATAACTCTTTTTCCCCTTATATAGCAAAGTAATTAGTTAGGAAAATCTATGGAAAGTGTTAGTAGGTGAGGGCCTTGCTGATATTCCTGGGTTCAGATTTTGTTTTTTTTCCCAAGATATGCATATTTGTTGCACTAAGCATGGTCAGCCCTGAGCAGTCTGAGAGTTGATCAGCTCTGCTGAGAGAGGTGGAGAAAAAGAGGAGAATCTGCAGTACATTTGGAAGACAAAAACAGCCTGCTGTTTTCTCATAGTTTCCACAGAGCAATGATCAGAGAGAAGGTTCTGCCTGATATAGGGCCATGGGTTTCCAAATAGGAGATGTCTGGAGAAGGGTGGCCAGGGTTCAGCGCACATGGCCTTCCAGTGGAGCTGTTTCGAGTGCATTCCTGCCCTCAGCATTGCAGGCTGTAAAACCTACAACAAAACAGCCCCAGAAACAAATGATTTCAGAATACGCTTTTACCAGTACAATGGGACTTCCACTGTGGCTTTTCTCTGATGACTGGGCCTGGATGCATAAACAGGCTTAAAGTGACGCTTTTTAAGAAACATGGTCTGTGCAGTTCCACCGTTGGGACGTACCTTCCAAGTATGCATATTTGAGTCCCCACACGGTCCTTGTTCTTTTAACTTTCCTGGGTCTCAGCAAGCTGCAGCACCATCTCTTTTGGAGGCTATACAGGACACCTGTTGCTCTCTCCTGGTGGAACTGAGACTGCAGCACAGCTGCCCTGGGCCCTGCTCAGTGCTGAGCCCAGGGACTCCTTGGTACCTTTGTTGTTCTACCTTCACATCTCTAGTTAAGTGATACGGCAGGTTTGCACCTCAGTTTTTCAAAACTGTTTGTCAGTACAAGCAAGCCAAGGATTTTTCTCAACTCAGTTTTCTTTAAGCACTAGTTCGTGGCTTTATTTACTACATTAAACAAGCAAATGTAGACTAAGTTGTACGTTTAGGTGCATTTCACTGCCTCAAGTCTGGCCATGTTAAAAGCTCCCGTGTTGCCCAGTATCCTTCTCTCTTTGCCTTTTGCATGCTACCTCCTCCTCCAGAACATGTGAGCCTAACTCTGTTTCTCACTTTTCTTCAACAGCCAGTTAAGGAGCCCATTGAAAAATAAACAACTAAGTTTCTGACTAACTCCTTAGTCAGACAGCCTCCTGTTCCACCTCAATGCACAACAAAATCCAGACGATCTGTTGCATAGTACCTTCACTGCTTTGGTTCAGACTTAAGAAGTAAGTTCGCACTGAACTGCAGCCAACTTCTAGTCCATTAGTGGCTTCCACACAAAGTGTCTGGTATCAAATACAACTTGCAAATTACATATAGCTTTCTCTATAATTAAATTTCGTCACCCTTCCTCTTAGGAATCTGGAAAAACATTAGCAGATTTTTCCCAATTATTTTTTTCCTGACTTAGAAGAGCTGATATAATATTGAGCACTTACATTAAAACAGGCAGGACATTTAGCTTTCATTAGGACGAAAAGTACCATGAGCCACACAGTAGCTCAAAAAAAAAGGAGAGGATGGTGGAGACAACAGTGCAGGAGAGCCACTTGCCAGCAGGAAGAAGTTGAGGACACCTGCCCAGGTGGGGGTAGAAGCACTGGAGCCTACATCCCAGAGAAGAATGGTGCAGAGTCATGGGAAGGTGCTGCAGGGACTGAGGGGAACAAAAGAGAAGAAAGCAAATGGAGCCACTGTGGGGATCAGGACCAGAATGGGGATGGGGATCAGGAGCAGCAGGTCAGGATGAGGATGGGACAGTTGGTACAACTGTGCCTGGCATGCCGGCCTCTCAGATTCACCTTGTTGCTTACTGACTTCCCAGATTATTCTGTTGTCCAGGATTTTTCAGTCTGCATAGGGGAATGGAGCCCTGGCATTTTACATTAGAGGCAGCTATGTGAACATCACAGGTAAAACATATGGATTTTTGTGCCATGGCATACCAAAGTGATTCTTTGACATATACCTAAAGATCACTCCATGCACTTGATAATATGGCAGGACCTAGTATCTGTATCAGTCAAATTCCTTGCTGTGTGACACACTCACACTCACTGCAGTGGGATTTGGTGTATTTGTACTGTGGGAAATTTCATTCTACTCAATGAGTCTTTAAAGAAAATAATAGACCAGGAAAAAATATTTTTTTTTCACTTTTTTTGTCCATAAGTTTCCAAACATAAACTTGTTTCCTTCTATGCTGTAGTGTTTAAAAACCAGAACAAAGAGCCTGCTAGGGTAAGCGCAGCTATGTGCTAATTTATAACTGCTTAGGGTAAAAGGCAGCTCCAGCTGACAGTAGCTTCAAAAAAAATTGTGCCTCCTGTAAATTAGAGTAAGGGAACTGATCGCTGAAGGTAAACAGGTGATGAAATACTTCATTAGTACCTCATTTGTAATTTATGTCTGCTGAAGTAGTTGACAAAGAATCAAAACGTAAGTGGTAGATTTCTCAGAAGTGCAGCCTTTGAGGTCACTGAAGTGGATTAATTATAGCCCAGTGTAAAGCACAGCCTGTCTCTGTGTCAATTACCAGTATTTGATAACTGAAATTATGTCAAGCTCTGTTCTTCTTCAAGATGCAACCACACATTTTAAAATCATTATGACTGTAAGCATGAGCTTCACATAGCTAATGAGTTCAGCTCATTTATTAAAGTTCATTCTGGCTTAGCAGATAGAAGTTCAGATTCAGAAGGGAGTGAGTGGCAAGGGTTCCAGTTCTGCAAAAATAAACGCCTTTCCTTAACCCCTCTCCCCATCATGTGCAGGAGAAGTGAATTTAGTACACTTGCCAAGGAATCATTTAAACGTACTGTAGGAGAAAGGGAGTCAACTGCTATTAAATATGACCTCCTTCTAATGGCTATCAGAGCTCCAATTGTTAAGTGAAAATGCTAGGCTTAATGGACTACCTGCTGTTCACATTCATAACAGCACGATGACTGATAAAGTACCCCTACCACAGCCGGGGATTTCCTTTCCCCTCTTCCTCACTTTTTTGCACTCAAC
The DNA here is from genome assembly GCA_013399715.1 of Alectura lathami. NCBI lineage: Eukaryota > Metazoa > Chordata > Aves > Galliformes > Megapodiidae > Alectura > Alectura lathami. Next base: position 56,215 of record VXAV01002949.1, read on the forward strand.
CCAGGAACTCTGAAAACGATGGGTAGGACTTGACAGCATCTGGTCGTGTGTTACCAAAGCCTACCACAAGCTCTTTGCTGCATAAATCTATCTTGCTGCGGCTGGGCAATGTGCTGGTGCAGAAACTCCTGCATCCCCACCTGCACAACTTGAAAGCAGTGCTGCGTGTTTCACCTGCACTCTATGCACCACAGCCGATGCCACAAATTCCCACCTCCAGGAGAAGTGGGGCCAGACCCTGGCTGTGCTTTCCAACAGTGGCTCCAGCTTCAGCAGAGGTCAGACTTTGACCAGAGGCTAGGGAGAAGTGTTTGGTCTAGAGGGATATTTTGTCGCAGTTTCCTGCTTTTACCTGAAGTATTTCATAGAATCATAGAATGGTTTGTGTTGAAGGGACCTTAAAGACCATCTAGTTCCAGCCCCCCTGCCATGGGGCCTCACAACCCTCACAGTAAAGAATTTCTTCCTAATATCTAGCCTAAATCTCAGCAATATCTAGCTTAAATTTCAACTGGGTCTGAACAGTTACTGAAGTTACTGGTAACATATAATCCCATTGTGTATGTAATTTTTATTCTTTTTCCCTCTAACTAAATAACATACTGTCTGGGTTCAGACAGTGTTTTCAACTGAATCTCACATTTATCATGGCTGTAGCTTTCTAGAAAGCATTATGCATTCTGATGTTCTTCAGCAATCTTTTAAGACAGCAACAAGTTAATTCTTTTAGGTGGACACATTATCATCACAAGATTTTCTCCTAAAGAATAAGTTTCTTTTTAGATTAACAACATGTGGTGCTCATGTTTAAAGTACAAATTTCAGTTTGTCACTGCAACTCATCATTCCTTATTACACATTGTGAAATCTTTTTAAGATTCCTTGCTCATCTTTAAGCCAAAAGAATATCTGACAACCACCCAAGACCTCTACTACGGCGTCCAGAGTAACTGTACAACTGCGACCTAAACCATAGATGTCTAACCCGAACCTCATGAAAATAATTGAGGAAAAGATTTGAGTCTCTAATTTAATAATATTCTATCTTCTGATGGAATTAATCACTCCAAGTTGTACCATGTTGCTGAACATATTATTAGTACCAGAAGAACATAATTATTAATATAAGAAGCACCTAAATGGATTAGGTTTGTGGAGAGATAGACTGAGCAGAATATTCACCACAGGATGGCTTTCTGGCCCTACTGAAATCCACGAAAGTTACAGCAATTGCGTCAATACATATGGGATTTCAAATCTCATATTTTAACCTCCACTGTTTCAGGGAAAATATTTTATTGGATAAACAGCCAGAATGTTGAAATAATCCCTCCCTAAATATTTTGCAGCAATAATGACACATTTCTCCATAGCATCAAACTGGAATGCTTAAATATGCTCATTTCAATATAAGTAAGTAAAAATATGCTATGGATTGGAAATGAGGGAAGAGAACTGGTATGCAGGGTATTATAAGCTATGTCTAGACTTACCTGCTAGGAAAAATGATGGCTCTCATCCAGCCCACACCTCCAGTTTTCTTTTCTGTGAAAGCCAGATTGTAGGAAGGTGGGAGGGAAGGAGGGACAGCTGGTGCGTGCCTGTGTTTTGTCCTAGTAGGGAGCTGGGAGGTGAGAATATGCAACTGGAAAGTGGAGAATTCTCCCCATATCCCTCATTTAGATACGTGCCCACAGTGACCAAGGAAACAGCTTTTTCACAAGAATTCAAGTGTTTCCATCTTTTCCACTCATTCCGTTAAATATAGCTTTATAGACTCAGACTTCTCAAAAAGCTGGGCAATAGAAGGGTTATTTCCTTCTGCACTACCACTTTAACGCTACTCCATCTGAGATGAGCTCAGTAACTCTCATGACTGAAAGCCAAGCTTTTACGCAGGTGCAGCAACAGATTTGCAAACTCCCTGTGCTCCTGAATGAGCTCCTGCATGGCACCAGAGCACTGGGCACATTTCCCAAAGATGCCCATCAACTCCTGGTTCCTATTTTGCTATCTGAGCACAGTTTCAATGTCAGTGATGAAACTTGGGAAAAAAAAACAAACACAACAAACAATAAAATGGCACAGCGTCCCAATCTCAAGTTGGAATGTGAACATTGGTGAAGAACTACATATACAATAATTTGAGCTTTTTTTTAGGTTGCTGTTCACGCTTTCCACCCCTTCGACCTGCTATGTACTGGGGCTGGCAGGAGCCCATGCACCTCCAGGCAAGGTGTGGGGCCCGACAGCTGGCCCCACGGGATGGGACAGGGCGGGTGTGAGCAGATGGCCCCGAGTGTCCAGGCTGGCGTGGGGACAGATGGCAACTCGGGATGGCTCGGAAAAGGGACATATGGTGACACGGTCTTGGCACATCTTTATGCTGGTCCCAATTACGGGGCTGGGTTCGCCTGGGGGAAGGCAAAGGGCTTTAACATCTTCTTGTCCCTCCTTGGGCTCGCAGTGGGTCACAAGATGCACCCATGGCCATGTGCTGTACAGTCTGCTAGGGATGGGGCCGCTGCTGAGTACTTTCTGAATGTTTTCTCCTCAGTTTTATCAGTATCTAACAAGTTTTCCCCATTCTCACGTTTGCTTATATATGCTGTCTTTCATCAGCATGCGGGCCATCAGAGGTGGAGAAAGATGAAGGGCAACATGTGCACCACTGAGATTTAATGGGCTGGGCTGGTCCAGCACACAGCTATGTCCTTTGAGACACGGGAGGCAAATGGATTTGCTTGTTCATCAGCTTATGAGCTGACACGTACATATCAAGAATACTTAATAGGAAGAAAACCACAAAAGCATTTAACACCACAATATGTATATTGTATAAACCCCTCTCATTTTACTTATTTTTGGGATGGTGAAGGCAATAACCAAGAAATCTACTTCAGTTCTGAGCTAGATTTTTAAGGCATAAATATTTCTTCACCACTAAACACTAACTACCACAATTGCACATGTACAACGTAATTAAGAAGAATAATAAATTAGGAGTTGGATGTCTTTCTATGTCATTTTGAATATGGATGGCAAAATTAAAAGTGTTCACATGCTGAACATTATGGAATGTGTTTATTCACACAAGCCTAATATTTGTCAGTATGTCTCCCATAATTCTTTGTCTTAGTACAAGCTGTCCACCCAGAAATGACATCTATGGGGACTATTAATAGATGCAGGGGAAGTCATTTAGTTCGGTCACATTAAACTGCTGAAGGAGTCAGTAAATGACACATACCACATAGCCTGCTTCCCTGGTGAGAATGGGATGAGATTTTTTTTTTTAGAGAACATAAAGTGTATTGAGAAAATTGCATTCACCATATTACACTGTATCTTCTATAACTATTGTCATTGCATTTTTCACTTTCCTGGCATACTTCATCAAATCTTTCATCACCTCTTTTATTGAATACACTATTAACAGAGCAACATCCATTGCAGAAATACAGGAATTAATTAACTTGCAGCAGTTCTGATCTCTGGACACTGAATATAAAAGATTTGCTGGTCTCATCACTGAGACTGAATTCCTGCCCACAGACAAGAGCAATCACAGAATACTGTAGATTGAGACTCTTGTTAATAGGATTAATTTCCTTTTTTGGGGGGTGGGGGTGGGGAGATGGGGAAGAGGGTGAGGGGAAGAACTGGTAGTAAAGTTAAACATGATACTTCAAGCTTGGGAAGAGACTTCATTTAGTCTAAAAGGGATGAACCTAAACATTGGAACCCATATAGGTGTGGATCTGGACTGCTCCAAGAACACAATAGTCTACAGACATGGATTTTTATCTTTGTTAAGCCAAGCTGTAAAACATCTGCTGTTTATCTCTAGAATATAAATTAGCAGGTAGAGAATCAATGTTAAGATAGAGATTTGCACTCTGAAATCCTTCTGAGTCAGGTTTGCTGATGCCTGTTACTTTCCTTTTAGTTTTTGTGAAAGAGGATTTTTACAGTTATTGTAAGGGAATTGTTTTAGCCATTCAAGAAATAAGGATTTGAACCAGTATGATGAGTATGGCTGGATTTCCTAGCAATAAAAATACAGAGTAAAACCCCTGTATCTATCAATAGCTTGATTCTATCCAATCCTGAATATTATCTCTAAGATGATATGTACCTGTATGAGTTCTTGACCATCCTTCCTTCTCAGGTTGGAAACTGAGCACTGAAAGTCAGTCTCAAAGGATATGTGTTGGGACAGTGATGTAGCTATGCTGAGTGATGGCCACCCAAACAAAGATTAAAGTTTAACAATTATTTTGTGTAATATAATTTCTTTAAAAGTTGGGTAGACAGTCTTCAGTAAGAGAGTCCATTCCTATTGCCCCCTTTGCCTGTAGGTTTTGATTAAGGTCTCTCCAAACTAAGAATATATATATATATATGTATTATTTACGCATAAAAATTTTCTGATAGTTTGGGAGGATTGTCCTTGTATTTCAGAGCTGATAATGTCTCTTAGCATCATTGTCTTGTTTGTTACAGATGTATGTATTCTGCTCAATTCAAGCGGCCTTTGGATGACACCGAGAGTTTATAGAGCTTATAAGGTAGAAATCCCTCCATAGAAACATCCTGAATCAGTTTTTTCTGGGAAGAGGGTTTCCCCACCTGCGCTTTCAATAGGATGTTGTTGCCTCAGGAGAATGGCTGACATCCACAATTTATTTTAGTAGTTTAAGGCAACATTCTGTCCACAGCATTGGAAAGACCTAAAATCCAAAAACATAAGAACGAAAATAAGTGTTTTCATAAGCAAAGCACCACGGTTAGTCATGATGCTTCCAATTTGTAACATCCCAGAAAGATGATATATTTGTTATTTTAGTTTTCCTAAGGGATGTATGATGAATGAGATCTTCCAAATATATTCATGAATAATAATGTCATTTTAATGATACTGCATCTTTGTGTACAGTAGATTATTATGAAGAATGCCAATAAGGGACTGATAACCAGGTCCTGTAATTGAAATCGTATCTAGAATAAATACTATACAGTGCCTTTGCACATTTCAGGACTACCCAGGAACCAATCTCCCTTCTGAAAATGGTAGACTGCCTACAGCTATCATTCCAGCTATTTCTGAGTAATGGTAATAGCTCTGGAATAACATCTGACTTGAAGCAGTCAGGTATTAAAATACCAGACAAGCACAGCTGCCCGTACCTGACTGCACTACAAGAGCAGTGATCTGTGGCAAGCTGCCATGGCAATATATCCCTTCAAGATGTAGCCTCTCCAAAAGGCAAAAGTTCATGTAGGTTTGGTACTTGGTAAGGTATACTCTCTCAGACCCATCTTTAACTAGGAGTTCTGTGTTGTTGTTTTTTTTTACCTACTCACAAATAATGGTGAAATACTAGAAACAGGTAAGAAAAAACACACAGATCTGTTTACAGCATCAGTGAAGCATGAACTGTCCTAAGACTTAGTGTTTCTAACATTAGAAGAAGTGTAGACTAAGCTAAAAGGCTGATTTCATCAAAGGTAATGATGGAAAGCTCACTAATGTTTCATTCGGACCATTCTGTCCTCTCGACCCAGCGTAACTACTGAGCTTCTTTCTGGGTCTATTTTTAAAGAAACAATGGAAATAACTTCGGTGAAATTAAAGCTTCATTTTCTTGGGTATAATCCACAAGCCTCAGCAATAGTTGATGAAGTATCCTTGCATTTTTAACCAATTGCACTAATCCAGTCAACACCATAATTGCACTCAAAATCCCTTAGGCCTAATTTGAGTGTAAGAAAAAGCTACTGTGCTATTGTTAAACTCCTTGGGTTTAATTTTTTACCAGCCAATAATTACAAAACACAGGAAATGACATGGTGAATGATGGAAGCATTTTGAAGTGCAAATTTATGAAGCAGCTGCAGCAAATAAAGTGGTAATTTAATTAGGCTTATGTCCTAAAGCTGAGGTGTAGTGAGGAACATTTCTGAGATGCAAGCTAATTCAAATCTGAAATAGTAATCCCACATTTAGTAATTTTAGTGCTATAGCTCAGTTAATTACAGCATATTAGCAAAATAATGAGATAATTAATCTTCAAATGCAGTTCTTGTCTACATGCATATTACAGAAGAATTTGACTTATCCTTTCTTTGTATGTTTTTCCAAGAACAAGTTATGACTAATTTAACCTAGACAAGCCCTTCCTCACCAAAATACCTGGATTCTTTTCTTTTCCAAACCTATCAGGTTTCGGACAACTAGTGTTTTGTTTAAACTAGAAAATTCTTTCATAATAGAAGCTATAAGAAGAATCTCAAAAGGTATTAAGTTCATCTTATTTGTCAGCTGAAGACTTCTGCATCTACTACTTCTCCTTTTATAAGTAGAATGTATGGACTATGAGCTAGCTAATCTTTCCTTCTACACTATTTTTTTTGTGTGTGTAGTACAGTGGTTTTTATCTGCACTTTGCAAACGTGCTTTTACAAGCAGATAGCTGTTAGCACACTGCATGTGGTGTATTCTATACATTAAGCATAGTGCCACAAAATACTACCTTTAGAGAAAGGTTAATAGCCATAACTTCAACAGATTTCCCAGCGATGTATTTAATGCATTCAGCTGAGCCTTCCACTCCATCCAAAGAAAACTTAACACTACCCTCAGTAAATGTATACTTTTTTTGTTTCTGCTTGTATGTATGCTCAGCTACAAAAGTCACCTGATGTGCTTCAATATTTTCACACCACGTCCAAAACACTCCACATTTTTGGAGGTTCTCTTCATTGCAAAAGGCACATTTCCCATTTGTTTCATCGTGTTATTTACTTGGTTTACAAGACTCTGTCAGTTTGCTTCAAGTAATTTTGTGACTGCCATGGATCACTTTGAGTTTTCAATATTTAACATTTCATGTTACTTTAATCACTGGATATAGATGAATCACCTTTTCATGTTGTGCCCTTGCTGTTTCACTGGGTCCAGAAACACTGCTCAGGCCAGGTGAGTGGGATTTGGCTCACTGGGCACACAGCCATAAATATCACATGTAAAAGCATTATTTTTAGTGTCACAAAGTCTAATGTGTGAAGAAACTTCATAAAAGGAGATTTTTATTCTCTATGGTAAATGAAAAAAGATGTAACGCTGGCAAAACAAAAGAGGAAGGAAAAACATCTTTGTATCTGTTGTTTCATCTTCCACATTTGGTTGGCTCCCCTTTGAGGAGCTGATGAGATCTGCTGGTCCTAAAAATGGTGGCCCAAATTCAATAGACTGGAAACTATGCACTTCCTCTCTAATAGCAGACAGTGGCGTAGGGAGCGTGTGGCTTTAAATCATTTTACCTAAATGAGAATCACATAGTGTTTGTCTCATGTAATTGTTGGCTTTGTAAAGTCAACTGGAGAACTGCTATCTGTAGAAAAAGACTGGTCCAAACAATCCAGCTGTTTGTATTCAAATCCCACTTCTCTGGAAATCTTGGAGGATGATAAAAAACCTGTATCCCTACTAAATATTCCTGTCTAACACTGTAGAGAGACATGAATGAATATGTGCATATATTTTAGGATGAAGGAGGAAACGGTAAAATAAGAATGCTGACTGCTGTTTTTTTGCTGTATCCTTGGGCCAGTCACAACAAGCCTAGGAAAGGGGTCAAATGCTCTGTAACTGCCACTGTAAATGTAGTCCTCTCTTTGCTGAATGAGGCACACAGTGTTAGGTTGGGGCATGACTTAGACAAGCTGTAGCTTCCCACTAAAATAAAGGATGCAGAAGAAATCAGATTTCCCTCCACTACCTGCTGCAGTCTCCTATATTGCAGGAAGAAAGACCAAAACAAAACCAAAATCAAGGTCAGCTAAAAAATGCCACTTTGTAGATATTTAATGAGGGTTCTTTTAATTGTATTTTGAGACCCAGTGGCATTATTTTCCTAAGCTTAAATTTTGAGGGATGAAAATCTCTGATTTCCCAAGCTCATACTTAATAGTGACATGGCTCGCGATGGAGAGAACGTCTCTATGTTTATTTTGGTTGTAAATGGTAATTTTTGCTCTGCAGCATTAGGGTCAGTAATGAAAAATCTGAGCCATAGTAACAGTCGAAGGTTCAGAGCATGTGAAGAAGTTGTTATTGCTCTCCTTAGAGAAAGCATGCATAAACCACCGTGTCTCGGGAGACAAAAATAATAATAAAAAAAAGGCCTTTCCTCTGCTTTGTTCACTTTGCTGAAGTGTGTGTTGATAGCCTGGGTACAAAAAAAAAACAGATCTTTTTGCAGTTCCCATTTTCTGCGCTGTGGGTGTGTGTGCTCACTGCCAGCTCCTGGCAGTGGGCAGAGGGAGAGCACGAGTTCCTCCACAAGATCATTTTGGAGGAGGTTGAATAGGGGACAGTTGCCTTCATGTGGTAGGGATCTTTCTGCACAAAACGTCTCCCACAAAAATGAAAACGGGAAACACAAGCAGGATTTTTTACTTTCCACAATTCCTTAGCAGTCTTCTTATCACATTCATGTCCCCCTCTTGCCCACACAGAACTATAGATTGAGGAAGGAAAGGCAGGCTTTTGGGGATACCTTGCCTTAGTCTCTAGCTTAGAAATTGTGATGTGTGTTATGGAAAGAGGCAGCTGAGATTTCGTGTCACTGTCATGGGCTGTGGCAGCATGTGAGCCTATCTGCTCTTATCACTTGTCTGAGTGATAGCATTTAAGTTCAATAGTGGAATATTTTTGCCCAAAGCCTGAAACTAATTCTCAGGGAAAAGCACTTATTTTTTCTTTTCACAGTGGTCACAGAATCACAGAATGTTAGAGATTGGAAGAGACCTCGAAAGACCATCTAGTCCAATCCCCCTGCCAAAGCAGGAACTCCTACAGCAGATCGCACAGGAACGCATCCAGGCGAGTTTTGAATGTCTCCAGAGAAGGAGACTCCACAACCTCTCTGGGCAGCCTGTTCCAGTGCTCTGTCACCCTCACTGTGAAGAAATTTCTCCTCATATTTAAGCGGAACCTCCTATGTTCCAGCTTGCACCCATTGCCCCTTGTCCTGTCACTGGATGTCACAGCGAAGAGCCTGGCTCCATCCTCCTGACACCCACCCTTTACATATTTATAAACATTAATTAGGTCACCCTTCAGTCTCCTCTTCTCCAAGCTGAAGAGACCCAGCTTCCCCAGCCTTTCCTCATAAGGGAGATGCTCCACTCCCTTTATCATCTTGGTGGCTCTGCGCTGGACCCTCTCCAGCAGTACCCTGTCCTTCTTGAACTGAGGGGCCCAGAACTGGACACAATACTCCAGATGCGGTCTCACCAGGGCAGAGTAGAGGGGGAGGAGAACCTCTCTCGACCTACTCACCACACCCCTTCTAATACATCCCACAATTTTAAATTTATTATTATTATTTTTTCACTTCTGTTGTTTCTCCCAGAAACTGGTGGCAGATGGCTGAGGAGAATTGCTTGTTGGGTGGCATTGACACAGGGCGTTAGCTGAGCACTTGTAAGATCAACCTCTCCCCTCTGCAGCACCTTTTTCTACATCACCAACTCGTATGCCCTCCACTCTCTCAGTGAAAGAGGCCCTATGTGATAGAAACATTTATTTATTGTTGCATTTGTTCTCCAGAGGCATTGTAGTCAGAAGTATAAGGTTTAGTGACTCCCACCTGCATGAAGAATTCAGAATTCAACTCACTAACCCCCTAGTCTCCAAACAGGTGTCAAACTGTTGTAAATGGATCACAACTTACAGTCACACATTTTTTTTTTTTCATGAAAAATTACTTGATTTCATAACACCACATATCCTGCTAATATTGGAACTAGATTTTCAATATAATCCCACTATTATGCAAAGGAAATACTTAATGTCATTTTTCTTTGATACAGTGCACCATCTTCATTATTAACTTTCCCTTAGAGATATTTAATGTAATATTTGAAATATCTGGGGAGAGAGCCAGTCCATGACTGAGGTTTTCAAACCTGCCATCTGGTTTCCATTTCAAAAATGAGGAGGGTCTCTAATCTGGTTTACACCAACTGTCCAGGATTCTCGCTCTTTGTCACTGAGGCAGCCAACTGGCCACATTAACAGAGAAAAATGTCTTAGTAGGGAAGTGTTTACAAGAACTAAAAGGTTGTGTCCCTTAAATACACCCTTCCTTTCCAGAAGGTACTTCTCAAAGTGCCATAATCCTTTTTGTTTTGCAGGTCTTTATATTCTGGGATCATTTTCAATTCTTCCTTCTCCATTGCTCCATACACCCAGTCTTTTGTTCAGTGCTTGTTTTTTCCTTACTTCACAGAGATTTCTGCCTGAGTTTAGACTCGCTTTCACCTGAAGCCACTAGCTAACAGGCAAAAGCCATGTCTTAGAGAAGAGAAACAAGCTTCAGCTTTACAACCAAATAAGTGGTTAGTTATGCTGTGTACTTGATTCCACTTTCACGGCCTCAGCTGAGATTTGTTTTGGAGTGATGCTGGGAATGTTTTTTGCAATCATTAGCATAAAGTGGAAAAGTGCCGTCTATGGATTTCTGTGCTTTCCCACAGGCACATGAAATGAGAGGAGCTGCTGAAATGAACTGGCCTGTGGTGCTGTCCCAGCTTCTGTGTGCTCTCTAGAATGACCTTGATCAGAAGAAAGCAAAGACAGCACACAAAATCAAAATGTTGCTGTGATGGCAGAAGCATAGACTGCTTCTCTTGAGGTGGTACATTTTCTTGTTAAAAAATGTTACCAGCTTAAGGGAATGATACCTGATAATGTTGTCCAATAGCTCCAAAGAGAGACAGTGCAGCAGCTCAGGAGACCTGCTTCTGCCTCCCTCTTTCATCTACCAGTCGTGGCTCTCAGCTGCTTTCAGCTCTGTGTGACTCAGTTTCTCCACTCACAAAACACAGATGATAATTCATTCCCCCTTTAAGAAAAATGTAAAACCTAGCACTGTTGTTGTAGCTGTTACTAATTCTAGCAGATGCAAAAAATAGCAAATATTAGGAGATAAAAGATACAGAGCCACTTCAGAAATGCCTTCCAAAAAATTATCCAGAAACACAAGGAGAAGCACACAACAAACCAAGGTAACAATCAGACATGGAGATGTACAGTAGGATTAAAGTTTGGCCACGTCATTGCATTTATGTTCTTAGAAACAACTATTCTTCTAAAATTAAAACATTTTCAGTCGCATTATGAGTATGGATTGATTTCCATGAAGTACGTTGATTTTTCAGGGAGGTTGGGAATGGAAACCTGATACCAATGAGATTACAGTGAGCTGTTTTCTCTCCAGGGGTGAGGCAGCAATTCAGCAAAGTATTTAAGTGTGTAGCTAATTTCAAGCATTAAATAGTCCCAAATCAATTTCCTGCAGAACTCCTCCCAAACACAATGCTGCAGAGGCCAAATGGCATCAAAATGTGCCATCAAAATCCACTTTCCTTTGTTTTACATTAACTTTCAGCAAGAATACTTATTTTTTTACCTCTGTCAATTGAAAATGAATTTTAAGCTGTCATGCCAGCAGATGGATTCAGCAGAAGGCTCAGATCAGTCCTGAAAGTGTTATACTTCATACAGAACTGGGCACTGTTATAAACAGGAGACGAAAAGATTCTCCAAAACTTCTTTCAATTATGTCAGCATAAAGAAAATTAAATGACATAGGAGCCTGCATGTTTTGCAGCAGAGCCATATTTCCTCCAGCAGATAGTTTTGTGTAGGTGCAACCAGGGAAAATCCTGTGCTTGTTTATTCCAAAGCAGACACTTTGGCAAGACGTGTGATTCAGAAAACAAAAGACTAGTGCACTATTTTTCATCTTTTACCTTTTTCTTAGGGCCCTAATGCATTCCTCAAGCCTTTTCCTTTCTCTCCTTCTTCTTTCATACTTCATGATTATTATTTTTTGTTCCTCACCCCAGTAACATAAATATGTGACACTTGCTGGAACTGACCAAGGATATATCATGATTCATCCTGTATTAAGTCCTCACAAGCCTGTGTGACCCAGGGTGGATTTTCCAGTGTGGCCATTCCTCTGCTAGCACAAGAGTCTGTGTACCAAACTTTATTGCATGATTTAGAGATGTCTTCAGAGAATTTACACTTGAAACAACAACCATTAAAAGAACGAAAGATGCTTGGACAGCAGGTGCCTAATAGGCCTGAAACCCTTATCCAGTCAATAACCACAGCATTCTCATTAAAGCTTTGTTTACCCTGCTCATAAAGAAGTTTACTCACTCAAACAGAGAAGAAAATTCCCTTTCAAAAGGGAATTAGAGTGTGAAAACTGGCTACGCATGAGATTGGAATATGTGATCTCTATTCTATTTTTCTGAAAAAGGGAAGTCAAATACTCTTGGTACTTGTCTTGCCTCTAATCATGTTTCCTCGTGCATTTGCTTTTGTGTGATGCTGGTAACCTGAGCTGCTGCACCAAGGCACGCTACAACGTCAGAGAGTCCCACAGAGGACAGGCAATGTCAAAATGTCCCACAAGGACAAAAAATCAAAATGCATCTCTTAAAAAAATGGAGATTCAACCCTGGAAAGAGTTCTATAGCAGAATTCAGACCTCTGCTCCTCAGCCATGTAGCACAAAACTTCAGCATTTCAGCCAAAGAAATATCTCATTGCACGGCACGTGAAACAGGCTGGGTCAAGCCATGGAGAAGATGTGATGCATGCTAAGGCTGTGGCAGGAGCATGAGCTGGAATAGAACACACTAAAGCATTCTGCTTATTCATACTTCATTAGGATTCTTCACTATAGAAAGATTTTCTTCAGTTTAATGTTTAAATTCTTCAAACATGCAGGACATCATGGTCTGAGAGTCACTAGAAAGGTGAGCAATAGTTCTGACAGGTAAACTAGCACATTGGTGTGTAAAGAAAAGCGACTGGAGCTGGAAAGGTGCCTTTGGCTTCGGTTTTACTTTCAGTGATAAAATAAGGTTTGGACTTATGCTGAAATTGGCTGCCTTGCCAAAGGCTATTTTTACAGGGAGTTACTGTGGAAAGAAGCCAATTAGACATAAAAGAATATTTAAAAGTGAAAAAAAATGCTTTCACTGGATATGGAGAAAGCGTTCTCTTGAGAAAACAAAGCACATGCCTAATAATTTCAGACTTATTCTTCCCTCAGTTATGCAAGTGTAAAAACAGATTCTTTCCAATGGCTTTGAATGAATTACTCTGCTTTCAACTGGGGGCAGAATCAGGCCTATTTTGTTCATTTGATCTGTTTAAAAATATAAAAGACATGAGATTTATTGCCAAACACGATTCTGCACTAGACCACCTTCTATGCTGGCTTCATCTACATAGGCAGCAAAAACTATAACACTTTTTTACTCTGTCCTGGTTAGGTTATTCTTCATTAAAACATGAAAACTACAGGTATGCAAAATCTGGCTGGGAGTATGTGGTGGCTGTTTCTGTACAGGAAAGTCATTGGGTTTTCTTCTGTCTTTACACACAGTGTGATTGTTGCTCTCTTCTGTGTTAATGTTGCTAGTTTTTAGTTTACTTGGGGCTGGATTGCTTTAATCAAAAGTTTACAGTTGGAAGAGATTTTGGTATTTAATGCATTGTGAGGCACAATGTGAATTGCTTGCATGTTTGTGTGAGTGTGTGTATATGCATGCACACACAACACACATTAACAAGTAATAAAAGATATCTCACTGGTTCATTTACGTGGTGGAGATCTGATTATGAAAGGTTAAACTATTAAACAAATGCTAATGCACTCTGATGCCTGGACCTTGTCCAATAGTACCTGCAGCAGCTGTCAACCTAATTAAGCCAGATGTGTGTTAAGTGTAAACGGACCTCCCAGGAGGAAGAATAACAGATTTTAGGTCCTTAGGGAGCTCAGGGCACCAATGCATATAGTGTTTCTGAAGGAAACATCACCCCTACCTTGTGAGTTTTCTGCTCATTAGTACCATCCTGATTGTACTCCTCAGAGACTGGGCTTGGGGGAGGAGAAGTCCCTTTTCATTCCAGCTAAGGCTAGAAAGAATGCTCACTTTCAATTGATTCTGGCAGTCATGACACTTACTCAACACTCTAATCTCTATTTTTTTAACCTCCACTTAGCTCTGTCTGTAGCATATTTTAAAAGTGACATTTATGCTATGCCAAGTTTGCCAGCCCTTTAAATATATGCGCAGACCATAAGATGATAGAGAGGATCTTAATAAGCCTGCTAATATTAGCAATCAAGAGAAATCAGAGCAGGGAAATATTAGGTTATTATGAGCATGCAGTGTGCCATAATGCATTACAATAAAAAAAAGAAAATCCTTTTACAGTGTGAAAATGTTATGGGAAATTAACAAAAACCACTTAGTAATATTTCAAAGCTGCTGAAACTTACAGCTGAATTATTTCATGTGTGCTGTTAACTGCAGTATGTCCAGGAGAGCAAGCCTAGAGAAGGAGACCTGCAGACTTTCACACATGGTCAGGAAAAGACAAGTCTCAGAGAGCCCCGGTACATGCTGAACTTAGCATGCACATTCTCACTCACCAAGCTGTGGCATCTCTTTCCAAAGAAGCAGAACAAACTCGTAAACCAGCATCACAGAATAAAATGGAGTGTGATTTTGCTGGGCCAAATTAGTTGTGATTAACAAGATGAGCTCCACAAGTTTCCTGGGAGGTCTGTCCACCTACACTGCCTTTGGATCTAGCCTTCAGTTCTCCTCAAGTAACCTGTGATGATCTAATAGAGATGTATGGTGCCATGTTGCCTTAAACAATCCTTCACCTTTAAACCTGCAATACTTTTGTTTATTTCCTGGCATTCTGCGTTCACTCTCTATTGAGAAATCAAATCCAGTCACAGCTGTACTAAAATAAATGATCATGTATTGGCTAGGCCCCTAAGATTATATATATGTTTTAATACTATACCCATAATAGCCTGCTTTTTTAATGGGTTTTTCTATAAGAGCTCTTGTGAGAACAGAACATATTCCTCATGTTATAAAACTAAGCACACTGGGTTGATGCTAGGATATGAATTGTGTCAAAAATCCTATTCAGTGCTGCAAAAGACAAAATGGTGTAGAAGATATCTGAAAATGGCATATTTCTCCTCTTTCATCATTACCAAATGGTGTCAATGGTGTATTTATACCCTTAATGTTATTGTTCCTTGGCTTACTGACAATAGGCTAGCTAAACAAGTGTGTTGGCTTTACTAGCTGGATGTTAGCTTTTTGTGGTCAATTCAATCCCCATGCTGCTCTCAGTATCCACAGTTCCAGCATGAGGTTGCAGGATCTGGGACCCAAGCTCCATCTGTGTGTTACAGCTGTTGTTGGCCAGGGCCTAGGACTCATGCCCCAGGCACGTGCCAAGCCACACAGTCAGGCTCTTGCTCACAGCTCTTCTGGACTAGGGCTCTCTCAGTCCTTAGGGCATGCGAAGGATGGGAGGCTCTTGCCAGCAGCTGCCCCTGTGAGTCCTTCTGTGGGAAAGGCAAACGTGGTCCAGAACACCTCACGCTGAAGAGGAGTGCTCTTAGTGCGTGAGTAGTGATGAAATAAAAGAGACTGAGAGAACACGTAACTCCCTGAGACGGTACCAGGATGGGCACTTATATGGTTGCATCTGTATTGGTGTGGTCCAGCGTACAAGCTAATTTTACTAATCCTCTTTGAAGATTCATCTATTACAGTGCAGGCATCTGAACATAAAGCAGAGCTCGTAGCCATCCTGTGCTGGAACAATAGCAACGCCTTGTGTCCTAATGCAGACAACTAAAACAGATCAGAGGGACTGCACCCTGGACGCGCCTGTTTCTCCACACTAGACGCAGAAGTAGCCTAGCTTAGCTGCCCAGACCTTCTTATGCACTGCAGGTGTCTAAAGTTACATGAGAGGAGTTTCCCTTGCAGTTTCTGGAATGTAAACATTTGGTAGGCGGGAGCTAGATGCAAAGCCACTCAGCCCTCTTGGAAATAGGTCAGCTCCTGTAATGCTCGGAACAACAGCTCTAAGCAATTAAAGAACTGCAAGGTCAAATACTTTGTTGCCTTCGGAGTCTGGTGAATACAAGGATGGGTAGCAGTTGAAGCTGAGCACAGGTTGGATTGTAGATTTGAACCTAGTTTGCCAAATCCCACAAAAGGAGATAGACATCTCTTTAGGCATTTAATTTCTTTATTTAATGAGTCCTTTAGATACAGTTGGTGAAATGCCTAATAAAGTTGCGCATAATTGCAGAGTGTGTGTAACAGGGGTTGGTCTCTGAGCAGTATATTTTCAGTTTTAATGTGTCAAATAATTTTTGGTACAGTGACATGGAAAAATGTTACACAACATACTGATAAAATAAAGATAATAAATTTTCCCACTCTGAAAAGATAAATTATAGTCTAGGAAAAGGAATGACATTTATTTCAAGCACGTTTAATCCAGAAGAGGTTAGGGTGGTGTAATACGCTTTCCAGTAACCTCATTTCTCTCCTATGAAAAGAAGACTAATATCAGTGGAAATGCTGAGTGTATTCGGAAGGCTTTGAAACCAATTAATCACCTGCAGAATTTTTCATGAAATCTGATTTCATTTGGGACAAAGTAGGAACTGAAGTAATTTATGGATGTCAGATTAAAAAAGTTTTCACAGGTAAACATGCATCAGAATTAATGATTCCTGCTTTCCAATGAATTTAGCTCTTCTGTCTACAAAGTGGCACACTGATTTGTTCCTGCTTTCATGGCTGGGGCTCCTTCTCAGGGATTTAGAAAGGGAATCAGGTTTGCATGCTGGGTGGGAAGCACAGTGCACTTCAGCAGCATAACTGCCCTGGACAGCTGAAACTGTGGGGTGAAGTATCTGCCTCGCGTTTTAAATGCTGGGAGTGAACCGAATGAGATTATGGCCGCTGTAATTCTCTGGGACAGTGTTGTCACAAATGTGCAGTATGGTTTAACTGATCTGTTTTAACTCACACCAAGGGTATAAAAACTACCAAAGGAGCTTCTGCATTCTTTGGCCGTAGTAGCTAAGTGGCCTTGATATCAGGTGGGAAATATTTAGTGTCCTTGAAGCTGCAGTTTCAGAGCTGGTTTAATCTTTCACCCAGAAGAAAGATAAACCGAGATGCATTCAGTATACCACCTGGATTTTTTTTTATTTTCATAGATAAAACCATTGTATCTTAGATTCACTTAATTTTGTAGGGATGTAAATTAGCTCAGGACATGTTTTCTCAAAATGAGTTCCAGGGTTTTACAAGGTAGCTAGGTCGATGTGCTGTCACTGAATGCATTTTCTCTTTCCACTTGCATTCAGTATCCTGTGCACAGGGTGTAGGCAGCAGACCTCTGCCCCCAGACCCATGGCAGCTCTCTGCACTCCTTATACAACATTCGTAAAATGCATAGTGTCATTGAGTGTCCTGCAATAGGTGTTCTGAATAAAACAGAGCAGCTCATTTATTGACATTCCTTCCTCAACGAGGACTTTATCTGTAGGATTATACATGAGAAATACGGCGACTTTAGTGAGATAATATTAGCTTTAGTACGCTGGGCAAGTACCAGGAGGAGCGGATGAGCATATATAGAGAACTCCACTGACTGCTTTGCTAAAATATTTTCCGATTTCAAATTCCTGTACACTAGGTCATAAGTTCCAAACTTAAATATATCTGAGATTCGAACCTTCTACCAACTAATAACTTCTACATAGATAAATGTGACATTTGTTTTTCCTTCCTAAAGCAAAGATAAATTCTTAGGAAAAGTTTGATTAATATTTCTCTTCACCTACTGCTTCTCATTTCTTAGCTGTTCTAACTTCTTGTAAGACACTAGGGCTTTATTTTTCAATGATATGGACATCTGAGGCAAGGAGGACAAACAAGCTAGGTTAAATCAACTCAGAAAGACAACAGAGTCTCTAAAATTCAGTCATTTCTCTCTTTGATCAAAAGATACAAGGAAAAAGCATGATGACTGTTAAAGGAACTGTTAACAGCTTAGTTTACAACTTCATTGATTTCATCGGTGTGGTACTACAGTATAACCGGATCGCATGTGCAGGGAAAATATTTTTTTTCTTAGTGTTAAATGCAAGGCTTGGGTTACAACTGCAGCCCAGTTGTTGCTTTATGAAACGCAGCTGTTTTCTGTCATTTGATAGTTAAAGCCACTCATGGAATTAAATACTGAAGAATATTTCATGTTATGTTTTGCTTTTATTCTCACACTGACATTGCTGCTGCGCTTATCCGAGGCCCATCCACCATGGCAACATACATTATTTTAGTTGGGCATTTGATCCCCTCCTTCTAGCCACCAGCTTCTTCCCACCTCCCTTTTCTCTTCTGTGCTCCTCCCTGCCTTTCCTCTCTCTTCCCACCGTTTCTTGGATCATCTGTGTTTCCTGCCCTTCTGTCTCGTTCCTGGAACTCACTTTCTTCTCATGCCCATTTCTACTTTTCATTTATTTTCACTTCCAATATTATTGCAATCACTCAACCCTGGTTCAGCTTGAAAACTTAACATCTTGCCTCTCCTTCCCTCTCCTGCCCCAGCCCTGTCTTTGGCCACCACACCAGACAAATTCATGCTGACCCCAGAACTACTCTTCATTTCCTAAATCCATCTTCCTCCATGGCTTTTCCCTCCTGCTCCTTTCACATCTAGCTTGACTTTTCCCATGCCAGGATCTCTTTCACCTATGTAGCTGGAGGACATGGCATCTGTCCCCACTAGCTCTTGGCAGCTCTTGGGCAAATCATTTTGATTTCCATCCAATTCATGTGGAGACATTGAGCCCAGCACCACAGGGACAGTAGGTATAGAGGGTGGTGGGTATAGAACAACAATGCAGCATGGGTATTTCACTGGCACTTTCCAAGATCACAGAGTCAGATATGGGGCAACCTGGGCTGAGGAGGAGAAGTAGCATGCAGAAGGATATTACAAAGTCCTTTACAAGATAATGATGACTTTTTTTTTCTATTTCCCAGCATAATAATATCTAATATTCTTCTTGTTATTGTCTTGATAATGAAGAACTGATGCTTTTCTTCTTTTGTATGACAGCTTTGTTACACCTCTATTGTTTTATATGTGCAAACAAACATACATGATAGAAAATCTTCTGCTGAGATGCTGACAATCTAAAAATCATTAGAGCTTCCATGGCTAGCATGAAACCTGTGTTATAATTGGCTTTCCCATTATAAAAACTGCTGATCCTATTTGAAAGGGCTTTAAAAAATCTGAGCATAAAAAATAAACACCCAGATACCTTGGAAAATGGTAATGGATTTGCTTCTGTCCTCAGTTGTTGTCACATTTCCCAATAAGCTGCCTCCATGGGATCAAGGGCAGAGCAGGTCTCCAGCAGTTTATACTAGAATAATGCTTAGATAAATAAACTAAACTTGGGGACTCTAAGTAATCAAAACTGAGCCCAGCACTACAGGAAAATGGAGGCTCAGATGTACTTTAGCGCTGAACACAGGCATGGCCTTCTCTCCTGGTATGTAATCTAATATCCTCTTCTAAAGCTTAACAATAACGATATGTTTATTTAACCGTTTCACCAAGGCCTCCGCTTCCTCATCGAGAGCGACATCCTGACATTGACAAACTGAAGGAATTTCAAGGAAACACTGTGATCATCCTCAGACTCACCATAAAATATGGTATGCACTTTCATCATTGTTCACAGAAGGCAACAAACTTGTTTGCAGCCTTTAGAGCATACCTTATTTTGAAGTTTATTAGTCACTTTTGTACAATGTCTTCTCCACATTTGAGGCACATTTAGTACCCCTTCTGCTGCAGAAAATGTTCTGGTCCAAAGAAAATAATTAAAATTGATTTATTTTCATTTTACTAAGAAACAGGTAATTTATGGGGAATATTGCACCTGTGAAACTTCCTACTGTCTCAGTAACTCTGTAATCAGTGCACCCTGCAATAGGCACGATTTTCCCTCTGTTTAACTGGTCAAAACCTGAAATGTCTACATCTGAGGGGAAAATACAGGTGGGATGTTTGCT
Source organism: Alectura lathami (assembly GCA_013399715.1). NCBI lineage: Eukaryota > Metazoa > Chordata > Aves > Galliformes > Megapodiidae > Alectura > Alectura lathami. The sequence goes on from VXAV01002949.1 coordinate 76,258, forward strand.
CAAGTTACGCAGTGGACAAATCTCTTTGTAATTATGCTGAACACTTGTACTTCCAGCTATGGACAAAGGAATGAAAAAATAATTACAGTAATTTTCCAAATAGGTTTAGTAGGCTTTTGGAAATAGGTTCTAAGAAAATAAGGCTTGTGTTAGAAGATAAATTCCTTAGCTTTCACTCTTTGAACATATAATAACAAGTTAGTATAGTATGAAAGAACTAAGAGGGTAGCAACCCACATCCCACTCCAGCAATTTTTCCTTACAAAATAACATATTGTCCCTTTACATTGCAAGTCAGAGTGCTGACTTCAGACAGTCCTCCCAACAGGTCAGTTTGAAAGTGCGATAAACCACACTTTCTGAGCAGCTTTCTGTAAAAACAAATTCTGTCACAATAATTTTCGGGGTAAGTTCAGAAAGCAAAATACTTTTGTACTAATAGCTACCTGCAATAAATGAGAACAGTTCTGTGTTTTTTCTTCCTGAGCAGAGTATTCTAACTCAAAACCCTCTCAGCTGCATTGTGAGGCAGAACAATTTCAGCCCAGCCTCCCCTTTGATGTCCACACCTGTGCTCTGCAGGGGCTGTCACTGGGAATTCCAACCCAGCCCTTTATTGGAGGGTGGGATGGGTGCTACAGACACCATCCAGAAAGCGTGCTAGAAAACAAGGCCATTTTTTTTTTAATTTAAACTTTTGTTTTCTTTTGATTTTTCAAAGCCTAACTGACTTCTAAATATTGTAACCAGAGGTGGAAAAGATTTATCATAGATTGGTCCTTGAAGGAGTATAGCTCAGAAAGAAGTTACTAGTTTTTTAGCCAGGTAAAACTTCCAAGCTGCATAATCCACAAGCTCAAAATTATTTCTTTGGCATGATAGAACATTGTCACTGGGAATTATGGACAGCATTATATCTGCTATGGCTAATCTTATAGACTTTCATGAAATAAGAAATCAGCCCCCATTTCCATTCTGACGTTTTGATAAAAATTAGTTTTCATACCATTATTTATAATTATATCCATAATATCATTCACTGAACATTGGGAAAATAAAGGGTTTACGCTGGCTCCATGCCTCTTATTCCAAGCTGACATTTGGCCTGTAGGAACAGAAATGTCACTGTAGAACCTGGTAAAATAATTTGCATTATTAAAAATATATATACCTTAGGCTGAAAACTGAATCCCAGTTCATTTACTCTTCCACTGACTTGGAATCTCACAGTCTCTGAGGGAGAATGCACCATGATGATTAAGGCAGTTCTCCCAATAGACTGATAAGGAATCAGCTCCCCTCAAACAGTGCTAGAATAAGGGGCACACATGTAGACCAGCGTACACGGTATCTGGTGGAAATGCCAGACCTGAGGCATGGAGTGATGGTGAGAGGGTGAGACAAATCTCCAAAGTCTTGCTTCCCAGGAGGCTGCAATGAAGCCAAGGTGGGCATCCTGCCTCCATTACTATAGCGAGCATGTTGCTCCCAGCTCCGCAGAGAAAGCCCACTCCAACAGGGCCTGACCTCAGCTCAGCCTATGGCCAGGAGACTGTGGCCTCCTGCCCTATGCAGTTTTCCATTTCATAGTTTAGTGTTGGTGAGTCTTCATGTCCCCCACCCTCAGTAAAATAATCAGAATCACAGGGTTCCTAGAGGACACCAGGGGTTCTCTTGCTCTTCTGTTTTATTGGGGTTGAGGTGCTCTAAATGGGATAGAACTTAATGACTGAGACAGTTCTGTGAAAGAAAGATGTTTTAAATACCAGCCAGGTCATGGTGGAAAAACTACATTTTAAGAGCAAAGAAGTAGCCCATCTCTTGCACCCATACAGAGCTGATCCTGGTGGCTTACTTACAGAAATGTTGCCACTTCTGTGCCAGCTGTGACTGCTAATTTCACATCCGGTGGCCCACCACTCTGGTTGATCTGGCCTGTCACGGTTTTGGTCTCACTTACCTAACCGGTGAAGCTGGTGGTGAGCCTCCATATCTGTTATGCTACGACTGTATAATATTGCATGTGAGGTTCCCAAGGCATGTACCATAGATCTACAGAATATTCTGTGTTGGAAGGGACCCACAAGGATCATCGAGTTCAACTCCTGATGTAAGACCAAAGCCTGCAAACACTCTTCAAACCTCAAAGCGCTTTTTTGCTGTGCCATTGCGCAGCCTGGTCATGAGACTGGGAACTGTTGTGTATTGACTGTAAAATATTTCCACTGACTTCAGTAGGATCCATACTGTTGGTATTTCCTATTGTGTTAGGGGTAAATGAAGCATCTTAGAAAGCCTTCCAAAAAGATTAATAATTATTACCACAGCTGTACAGAGGGCAAAAGGATAAATTTATGTTAGTTTGCGTCACCTGCTGAGCTTTCAGGAAGCTTGTACGTTTGACAAGAAACAAGTTACATACTGACTTCTCAGGACGGAAGAAGCATGAAATGTTTCACTGCATCATAGGTCTCTGGTGAAGGCACGTGGACCCTGGGGGTAGCCATGCCACTGCAGGGCACAGGTCCTCGAAGAGGTGCCAGGGGGCACACTGCATTGCTGGAGATGCCCAAGAAGGTGTCTAGCAAAACCAACTTGAAAACATCTCCTTGCCTCATATGTTAACTAAAGCTATTTTCTCATTGATTAAATTTTTGGGCTCTCTCATATATGGTGTCCAAAAATAGGTGTTTGGCCTTTACTGTTATATTTGTCTCCTTCTGCTCACCTTTTTCCTTTCTTACTCCATCTCGTCTTTTAACTTAGGAACTCATGAGATCCTCAGAAAGGACGTATGCTCTGCATAGAGGGCTTTGCAGCCCTGAATTCAGTTTAACTGAATGATGCCAGAAAATTTCCATGCCTAGAGATGCCCCTGTTGGCAGCTCATTAAAAAAAAAAAAAAAAGTTGCAAAAGACTTCCTGTCCAAAGTCAGCTGTACCCTGCTCTGCCTCTGCCCCTTCCCAGCTCCACCTCTGCAGACAACAGCCATTGCGTACGGGGAGGGCAGGTGGGTCAGCAGATTGCAGAACATGGCAGAGTAATCAGGTAAGCAGTGGAAAGATGAATGATGGTCTCTCAATATGTACCTGAGATGTATCAAATATTCACATAATTTAGGAACACAGCTGTGAAGCTGGGACTGCATCTGGCCCTAAAACATTTTATTTTAATGTAGACCACTGCCTAATAGGCTGAATAACAGAGATAGGAAAGGAGTGATAGATCTAACTGGAATGAATTATGCCACTGTCTTTCCAGTCTTCAATGAAGTAAAACAGAAGCCTGCTTTCTTTTTTCTTTTTTTCTTCTTCTTTTTTTTTTTTTTTTTCCTGTGGTTATGATTAATAATAATAACAACAACAACAATTATGTTATTCCTCAACTTTTCTTCACATCTGGTGAACAATTGGCCATACCATATGTTAAAATGAAATTTGAAAATGTTACAAAAATAAGAAGACTGGAATGCAAAATTGTAAAGGCATCAGTGATTGCTGACAAAAGCCATTTGCTGTGAAAGTTTAATTTAAAAACAAAACAAAACAAAAAAAAACACAAGTCAACAGAATAGTTGCTGAGAGGTCAGAAAAGAAGATCCTGTGTATTTGGCGCCAAAAATGCTAACCATACATGTGGGATTTCCGCCATCTATGCCCACCCTCACCAGGCAAACAAGGAGCAATGCTATGTCACGGGTCTTGGCTCTTCTGACAGCAAAAAAGCCTATAGACCGCAACAGAAGTGCAATCAGCATGTCTGCTCAGGGCTTAGGTAGAAATCCCAGGTCCTCCCATGGTCATAACTTTTCTGTCCAGCATGTGCATGAGCTACATGGCAGTAACATTGTTATTATTCTTAATTATTATTCTTGTTCTCCTTTCAGCATAAGGGGTAACAAGCACAGAGAGCCCTGTATGCTAGCTACTCCACAATGGCAAATAGCTGAAACGGCCAGAGGAACTGCGTGTGTTGCTGGCTGCAAGATACCAATGGCCCCCTCACCTCTGCCTCTCCCCAGAGCCACACTCTGCTGTGGGGGACCTCCAGTAACACCACCAGTGGAAAACTTGCATGTGTATTTTCAGTCTGTTTATTTGCAGTAACAACTGAAAAAGCAAGAATTGCTTGCTCCTTTAAAACAAAATTTCAGGAGTAAAATGTTCCAGATGTTTCAGATCTTCATCTGTGTTTCTGTTCACTTTGAAGGCTCTCAGTGTTTTCTGTTTTTGCATTTATACTCCCTTTCAGCTCCCCCATATCTTCAGGCTCCATACTTTTCACAGTCTCTGGGTAAACATGAGTAATTACCTCTCAGTCTTGCCTTGTTGTGAAGGTCAGTCCCTAACAAAGGCTCTAGGACCTTATTTATGTGAGCTGTGCTCTCACTTTTACTGCCACTTGCTCACACGCTTCATTTTAAGCATGCAAGAAGCTCAGGTGCATTAAGGTAAAATAAGCATACCTATAACTTGGAGCAAACAAATTGTCCTCCTTGATTTCAACTGAAATTAATGAAAGGTCTACATTTTTGATGAGCTAGGCCTTCAAAATACGTGGATAAGTGTTTTTAAAAAATAAGCTGGTCACTGATGGGAGTGGGCATATTTTTGGATGTGCTGAGACCACAGCAGCTCCCACGTGAAGAAGAGAGACCATAGAACCATAGAATGGCTTGGGTTGGAAAGAACCCAAAGTTCTAACCCCTGCCATGGGCAGGGACACATCCCACTGGATCAGGCTGCCCAGGGCCCCAACCAGCCTGGTCTTGAACATCTCCAGGGATGAGGCATCCACATCTTCTCTGGGCAGCGTGTGCCAGTGCCTCACCAACCTCTGAGTTAAGAGCTTATATTGAATGTCTAATCTAAATCTCCCTTCTTCTAGTATTAAAGCAGTACCTCTTGTTCTACACTACACTACACTCCCTGATAAAGACATGTCAAAGGCATCAAAATTTGCAAGTGATAAACAGAAGCTGGAGTCTAGGGTTAGGCTGTGAATTGAAACTTGGGAGATAAAGATGCCATTTCCGGAGCCACTGCTCAGCTATGTGCCACTGATAAACCCAGTTAATTTTACATGATTTCCATGATTTCTTTTGCTTTCCCAACTTTCTTCTGCCCTGCAGAGATACTGCAAGATCTTAAAGCAGGTCTCACCTCCATGAGTCTGCTTATAGGCACAAAACACCATTGTACTAATACAACAACAAAACCAAATGAAAACCCAAAAAACAAAACAAAACAAAACAATTCCCAAAAGAAAAAAATGGTAGTAAAGACAAATACTCCAAAACAGGGTGTTCTGTGCTAAATTTTTCTCAGTGTCTATAGATTTTGATTCATTCTTTAAATGACTACATTGTTTTTTTCCTTGCAGGGCTGCTGGCTTTAGAAGTTCATGAAGCACAACAGCCTTGCTGCTCTTCTCTGTTTCTTTGGGGATCTTGGTGATAAGATAGATGGGATGGGCTCTTTGCTGTGGCACCCCTCCCATACAATTATAGCCTAGATGTTTGCATACCATCTCTGCCTGGACCATCAGACCAGTAGCGGACCACAGTCCAAACCAAGAGGAGCCTCATAAAACAGTTCCTCTTAGGACTAGCCTTAAATCCGTCTTGGTGGTGTCATTTTTCATCTTTTTAAGTATGTGAGGAAAACTCCTCAAGTCCTTTTAAACATAGTTTATTTAATTATTTATTTATGAATCTGTCTGCTCAGTCATTGCTCCTGTTTTCTGTTTCCTACCTCTAACCTCTCATCTGCCCTATTGGATCTGAGTGTGAGCATAGACACCTAGGTTTCCTTACCTTGGCCGTGCCCTCTAGGCGGCCGTGTCTCAAAGTGCCCTCAAACTCTACAGACCCTGCAGAGAATCTTGCTAAGATCTACGTCTATCCTGGGCAAATGCAAAGCTTACAGAGGCTTATGGCCCAAGAAAATGTGGGTGAGTTCCACTAAAACTCTGACATCACCTTGCCAAATGTTACATATTTCTTCTGAGCACAGGCTCAAGAAAACAACAACAACAACAAACACACACACAACCACCACCACCAAGAATCATTTTTTGTTGGAAAATGTATCACTTTCTTTAGCCTTATTTAAGAAAGGGCTTAGCCAAATTCCAGCCCTGAACTAATTTTCAGCTTGGTGCCAATACCCAGAACAAGCAGATATCAATGGCAATGTTTTAAGTAACTGAAGCTTGTATTGCAAAATGACATAGTAGAGTAAGAAATGCCTGTTGTCTTGCATCTGTTATTTGGTTCAATGTCTCTAACATCTGGAACATTAAACTGCCATTCTGATTTTTTGTTGAATTTTTGTAAAATTAGATTTCTTGTCTATTTTTTTTAAGATCTCTGAGGGAACGTTCACAGTTTTGGCAGCTTCTGTTATCTCAGCTCTAATAATGCCCGTATTTTGAGAAACAAAATGTACGTTGATCATGCCATGGACTCCTGTTTCACCAGATGCATTGTTTCAGGCCTTTATGATTTCATACTGGATTTCATCTCTTCTCAAAAGAAAAGAGAGACATGCAAGAGAGGTTCAGGAACATTTTTCCCATGAACATGTTTGTCTAAAATGATTAAAAGGGCCTGCTAGGGAGAAAATACAGTATTTTGCTTTCAAAAATTTGTATGTGTCATAGCTAGGTCAAAACAGATTTTTCTGCATGCCCAGTTTATTATGTTTTTAAGGATTTTATTTTTGTGCTCATTATAGTAACAGAGAAAAGTGTTTCTGGCCTAATTGCTCTCTTTTGTTTTTTGGGAAGAGATTTGGAATAAGAGCCTTAAAAAGTTTCCTAATGATCCTGAAATGCTTTTTTTTTTTTTTTTTTTTTTTTTAGACTGAAGGCTGTGGACATCAAATATGAATGAAGATGCTGGGGTGAGCAGAAAGCAGATGTAGTGTTTCGACTTTGCGTTGAGAAAACTCAGATATTTTGAGTGCTATTGCAGAAATGAGGGGAAAAATGATAATGTCTCCCTATTGACCCAGAACCAAAAGTAATCTGTCTTGTCACTCTTCTCATATAGAAAATAACTGATCTGTCAACAAAAGCCTACTTAATGAAATCCTAATTTTTTGTTCTATGTTGGATTTTATACGAAAGTGTTGACTGACAAGTTTATTCAGAGTTAGTGTAGGGTCTTCCTGGAAGGAAATAACATGCATTGATGACTTCTAAAACTTAACTAAATACAAACCAACAACACCTAGTGAGAAGTCTGGATGAGCAGCCTTATTTTGGATCACACTGCTATGGCCATCATGTCAAACCTCCCTAGACTCTCAGCATGAGGACACTGAGAGAAGGAAGAGAGATGATATGAGCAGAAAAATATAAATATTGCACGTTAAAAAATGCTCTCCCTCCTTCCTTTCCCTTCCTTCCCTCTCCTCACATGTACTTTGTCATTTATCTACCATGACAAGCCTCATTTCTCCTTTTAAAAGAATGCATAAATGAGCTATGAATATTTGATCCCTTTTTAAACAAATATTTTGGCTTGACAAGTCACAGCAGATAAGACTACCCAAGATGGTAGCCAGCTGCTCCAGAGGGGGAACGTAGGTAGGGTGGGGGACCAGTGCTGGAGGCATCACCTTTTCTGAGACACTGCGCACAGGCTGCTTTGTACAGCAGTCCATTGTCCACAGGAGCAACACTCTGCTGTTGCAAACCTTCTGTTTTTACACAGGCTGCTTCAAAGCCCTTGATGATTCTGCACATTTGTTGAAGAGGACAAATTCTGCCGTGCCTATGCTCCACTTCAGCATGTGCATGAACAGCCCGGCTTCCTTCAGTGCAAATATTCACAGTTTATGGTCCAACACCTTAGCGTGTCCTTCCAGGATCATGGCTTAAACAGTGCGTAATTCTTTCTGACAGGGATTTTAGGAGATTTTTCTCTGTGATGCTGGACAAATAGGCTGTAGCCAATCCAAATTAGCAGCATTATAGAGAAGATGCCATCTTCACATGACAGTGAAATTCAACAAATGAAATAAATAAATTTTTTTGGATACTTGCTTATGGATTTGTATTCATTCTATTTCAGGGTTGGTGTGTAGGGACTTTCTAATCTGCATAAATTCTTCCCAGGTTTTTATTGTACTCTGTTGATATTTTGAGCCAGTGATAAACAAGTAGATTTTCCAACAATACCCACTTCTGTCTGTTTTTACACTGGTTGGGAGCCTATGAAAGGAATATTTAAAACCAAACAAATCTAGATGCTTGTGTGTGAACTTTGTTAAAGTGTCCTTTTTCTCTTTAAAATCTATTTAAACTATACTTTTCATAGGATAATTTAGATGGCTTTGGGGGGATTTTTTGCTTTGCCATTGGATTTCAGTTGTCTATTTTGAGGAGAACTTCTAGGTGAAAAAATTATGGAAATAAATCCCTTTTCATTCACGTCTTTACTTTTTCTATAGTTGTAGCTATGGAAAATAATAATTAAAAAAAAATATGGCCAAATTCTCTGAGTTTCTACATCATTTACCTTTTGTCCAAAAACAAAAGGTCAGCTTTATTTTTCTTGGGGAGAATAAAACATAAGATGTTGCACTATATGAATTACAATTTCAAATTTTAGAAGACACTACTCTGCTTTACTGCAAATTTACATCACAGAGACACAATGTGAAATTCATTGGAGTCAATACACCATGTCCTTGACTTCAGCAGTCTTTCCACTTGGCACAAGCAGGTAAAATTGTCTTTGTGGAAATCTTTCTAATGGTGAGACTCCTTTCAAACATGCATCTTATTTTCAGTACAGTTTTAAAGCTAACAACATTTTGAAGATTAGACAACATTGAAATTTACTGACAAGCACAGGAAGAGTGAACAGTTTAGAAAAATCTTGTCTAGGATGAACCATGTGAACCACTAGGAACAGATGCATATCAATCCAGTTTTCAAATGCTGTAATCCCATTGTCTTTTCCAGCCTCTAAGATGTGCATTACCAGGATGGTGAAGAACAGCACTGTTCCTTTGCAGACCACACCTCTACAGTGCAAGATGGGCACTTTTCTGCACCAGCTGATGTGAAGTGTGGAAAATAAGGTTGAAGGCCTATGGTCCTTAGTGTTGGTAATTCATTATGGCAATATAGTCTGTATTTTACACACCACCTTTACTTTAGATATGTATCGCCAGCTATTAGACCCTGGACAAAGTATTGGGAGGCACAAACATCACTGCCCTTAATGTATAGGTCCAAAAAGTTCAGGACCAAGACTCCATTATTCTGCAGTGCAGAATATTTGCAGCCAACAAACAATATTAATGTCTCAGAAACATGTTTTCTCTTTCTGTGCTGTTTGGGGGGTGTTCTGGAAGGACTGTGGTATCAGTGGGAGAATGTGCTTTTTTGAATATGTAGTACACATTCTTTTGTATCAAGCTTCCACAGATGAAAGTGCTCATGGTAATGCACCCTTGTGACATTGTGTTTGAAAATATTACTCTTTCTTCAAAGAAGAGAAAGAGAGAAGCTGTAGCTTTAAATTGTATGAGCATGGGAAAATCAGACATGGTAATAAAAGTGGATGTTTGAATGTGTCAGATAAAATTTATTAGATAGGGGTCTCCAGCTCAGAGCATTCCTATGCAAAATTCTTGGTAAGTTGCCAGAAAGTGAACCCTGAGCATTAGCACAGTAGAAAATATTTATACTGGTGTAAGGCTGCTGGCTGTGATATGTTTCTCCTCTTTTAAAATAGTTTGCTACAAACTCAGAGACATCAATAAAGGTCAAAATGCTGGGAACTATACAATTTAATGAATCAGTTATATGCTTACCAGACAATAAGTAATGCTATTGTAGAAAAAAAAAAAAATGAATTATTAACATGTGAAAACAATTTGTGAGCTGCAAAAGCACACACAGTAGCAATCAGGGTTATGTTTCTAAAAATGTCCAGTCAGTCTAATTGCTTTCCCAGCGAAGCCAGCACAATGGATTTCTTTTGTTTTGTGCTAGTTTTTCAAGCATTATCTCCTATATGAATGACTGTGTGAAGACATTCCTCAGCACACCTCAACACTAGCTTCACTTACTGCTGCTGGCTCGTATTTCATTAAAATTGAACCCATGAGAATGACTGTTAAATCATTTTCAAATATATACCATTACTCCTACTTTATTAAAATGTAGACTTTATATCAGTGATAAGTTTCATTTTAAATGACTAGGGCGATCTTGAGATCAATTTTTGAATTCATCTGAATTCTGGCCTAAATTTGGATTTGACATTTCGCTTTGCAATCTAAGGAAAAAGGACCTACTATGAATCGCCCTCCTGCCCACAGCTGCTTTGATTTCCCAGTGGGCACCATGTGTCTCAGTGTAGGCCCATGGGTCATAGTGGACTGGTGGTACCACATCAGAAGTTGTTAACAGTTATAGTTTCTCCAAGGTCACAGAAATCCTGAAACCAAGCAGGAGGCTGAATCTAGATCTACCAAACTGTAGACAATTTTCCTCTCAAGAAAGAAATCATAATAATGTATCAACTACCTCATAAATATCTGTGGCTTTACTATTTCCTAATATACATGTTTTTGAATAATGATCCTGCAATCAAAATAGTAAAATAATTCCTTGTGTTTTTGTTTTGTTTTGTTTTGTTTTGTTTATCTGTTTTTGTTTTTGTTTTTGCAACACTTAGGCCATAACGTTTTGTCTTTTAATGATAGAAAAAAACATAAGGTCAATATAAGGCCATGATTACCATTTTCAGACTGGAATGCTGATCTTCCTTCAGCTAGGATTGTCCTAGTTTCCTGTGAATCTGTGCTCCTGCAGGGATACAGAAATGCTCAGTTCAGATCTTGTCCATTTTATACTAAGCAGGACACAAAAACATTTCCCAGCATCAACCCCAGCTTCCACAGATTATTTATATCAGTCAGACCGATGCTTCTCTGATGAATTAGACTAATTGCTATTTCCCATTTATTCAGAATCTTGACTTTAAGAAAAAATCCAACCCTCAGTTAAATGTAACATATTCATTTCATAGCATCTTCAGAAATATGCAGGCCAAGCACAGAATAAAGGCCACGTCCCACATTTAGTAGTCATGTTTTAGAAGAAATATGGAAGTTTTTACTGAGACTAAAAGGACAGTCCAAAAATAGAACCTGAAGGTATGTATAAATAGAGAAATTTGGCTGAATGATAAATCAGCTACTCTCCTCATGTATTTTACTAAGTCAATATTAATACTTCAAATGAAAAATGGAGTTACAGTACATCAAGTTCTTGAAAAATAATGTCACTGATGGGAATGGAACTCACATCTAACACTGCCAGACTCTGCTGGACTATGAACAGTCACAAAGGTATTTTCTTACTGTGTTTTAGCAGTAGCACATTTTGGTT
>VXAV01002950.1:0-28746 GCA_013399715.1 Alectura lathami
AAAAAAAAAAAAAACATATTGGCGAGGTGGCTGAATGTCTGCGCTGCACTCGTCTGCTTTGGCTGAGAGGTGAAACCCACGCAGGGGGAGCTCTGCGTCCTCTGCCCGTGTGCAACACGCACCAGCCTCACCTCAGCTACACGATTAAAGCTGTCGAAGCGCCGCGCGAATGTCATTGCAGGTTTTGTCTGGTGATTTGGTTTGAATATTGTATGTATAAAAAAAAACAACTGAAGACGCTTTCTGTTAACATTTTATTGGTGTTCCGTCAGAAAAGCAACATGCAGCGCGGTTCAACGCGTGAGAACCTTCTTCTTTCAGCCGAAGGCAGCTGCACAGCTGTAGTGCTGTGCCACTGCTGTAGGGATGGCAGCGTACAAGTCAGTCCTAACGTGCGATTCTCCTGAAGGAGGAGGCATGTCTGGATGCTGGACCACAGAAATACAAATGTTAACACTTACAACCGCCTGTGCTCAAAGAGCTTTGGATGTGTTGGCTAGCCAGTCCTGACAGCGAGATAGTTACAGGACTTGCTCCCACTTACACCTCGTTTGCACGGACGGAATGGTGGAGAACATCCCCTCTCTTCTGACCGTGAGCCAGTGGTACCAAGCTGTCTGATCCTGTTCCTATTTGCTTTAGCCTGTGGTTTTCACTGGGCCCTGGATAACTCTCCCATGAGGACACAGACTGAAGTGTTCCTGCTGCTTTCGTGGCAGGAGGAGAGGGAGATGAGGTGACCCAGGTGTAACAGCACCGGGCTGGAGGAAGCGACATCAGGAAATACTCTGCCTGAGAGGACCCAAACGGAGCCCAGGCACATCTTAGTGTCCTCCCTCTGCAGCACTCCACTGGTCGTACAGTACGCGCACCAGAATATCCAACGCTGCTAACAGAAATCGGGATTGCAGGTTTTACTGAGGGGTTTGTGCAACGGATAGCTGCTAGATTTTTACCAGCTCCAAGTCTGCACTTCTGCTTCTTTTTTTTTCCCTTTTTCAGAGTGGAATCCATGTGCTACATAGAACAATTAATTGATACCATGATTGGAAAAATATGGCAGAAAGACTCCTGAGACTATTATTGTTTGAAAATGCCTGGGCTTTTGGTCAAGCAAACCAAGCAGTCCCTGAACGGTGGGGCATGTCGCTGTGACTGCCTCTTCCCCTTAGGTACCCTGAGTAAGCATAGCCCGACTGTGCAGGCTTAATTTTATGTATGTAGGTTGTCCCACTGATTTTGGTTGGTTTATTATTTGCTTAATTTATTCATGTATTCAAAAAGCTCTGCTGGCTTGTTGTCATAACAAAGACACACTCTGAATTTTCTGCAGGACTTCCAAGAGCGCCACTGCTGCACTCATTGCTTCTCCAAGCTGCTGTGCGGAGAAAAGGAAGCATGAACAGAACATTAAAAAAACATTTCTATCAGCTAGGAGCTACATTTTCCTGTTTTGTTTTGTTTTACAATGGAGGAATGAAGAAGAAAGAACAGCAGGAAAGGGGTTTCTTCCACACACAGAAGAACAGGATGCAGGTCACTGCCCACAGCAAAATCCTTTTGTGTTCAATTCCCATTTCTCTTGCAATTAAGCCTCAAGTATACAATAAAGCCAGCAGAATCTTCAGGAAACTTATGTACCCTGCAAATCACATGCCTGTTCCTTAGCACCTTTCTGCCTTGTTGGGTTGCTGCAGTAAGCAACAAAGCTAGCTAGCCCTGCTTGCACTGGAAGCCGTATTGTGGTTGCATCAAGGCAGATTTCTGCAGCAAGTCGGTGCTGGCTTGGTGCTGGTTTCCCACCTGCAGCATCCCTCTCCTCCAAGGGAGCAGGTCAGCAGTTTGATCTCTAATAAAGCATGGGGCAAGCCAGGAAGAGTCCTCCTGTCCTGTCTGGAGGCTGTACCGTCGGTGCAGACTGCGTGATGCCTCCTTGCTGCTTGGACAAAAGGTGCTTGCTCGCATCGAGTCCCACCAAAATGATCAGGACGCAGCGCTGCAGCGGCTGCCCGCATTCCTCGGTGAGCCAGCAGCTCCTTGCTGCTTCCCAGGGAATACAAACCCAGAGGGAAATGTATCTTCCCTCTGCTTTGCAGCACCGAAACCGAGGTGGGGAGCAACTTCACCCTGAGAGAGCATTTGCTTTGAAGGGGATTTAGAGGTTTTCTGCAGTAGTTAGCAAACATACAACATCCAGTGAATTTGCATTGTTACAGGAATGGAGGGAGAAAATGTTCAGCCTGGACCCCAAGTGAGCTTAAGCCAAAGCAGTCCACAAGGGATCCTGCCCAAAAAAATATGATACAACAGGAAAAGTCTGGCCTTTTGTCTGGCTGCATTCGAAGGAGAGCATTGTTTTGTACATTTTGCAAGTTGGTTTGCTCTGAATACACTGCAAATGGATAGAAGTCCCACTTCCCCTACAGCTCCTGCTCTCCTGGAGGAGGTTTCTGCTGCGAAAAAGCCTTTTCTCAAAAGCCTTATTCAATTACTTGTGTATTTACATCTTTGAAAAACAACAACAAAAAATATACAGACAACAAAAACTAACTGCCCTAGTGAAACACAACTTTGAAACTCATTTCAATGAGAACAAGGGGAAAATGTGGATTGAAAGGCTGCAGTGTAGGTAAGGTGGGGGGCACAGTAAAATTTTTTTGGAATGAAAAAGGATTGGGTGCAGGGAAATTGCAGCTTTTGCGTGTCCACATTTTAAATACAAGCAGGGGAGACCAAATGACAGATGAAATTAATCGCTTTCCCTTAGGAAGACAAATCAATATTGTCCTTTGCTCTTTTCAAGCCCAGTGAGGTTTTGCAGAGCTGAGGAGCAGCCCAGGCAGGCAACCTCAGCCCCATCCACCTCTCAGACATGAAGGCATGCAAAATCATCTCGGACAGAGCATCCCGCACCCCCCTTTTCTTTTTATAAAACCAAAAAACGCTCAGGGCGCGGGCATCGTTACCTGCGCTCGCTGCCCACCCCACCACGGCTCTCAGGCTGCTCGGGCACCCAGCAGTAGTTGTCCGCCGCGCTTTTGGCCGGCCGCTTCTCCCGCCTGGCCGCCCTCTTCCTGCAGGCCATCAGGGCCAGGGCGAAGGCCAGCAGCAGCAGGATGGCCACCAGGCTGCCCAGGATGTAGTAGAGGAGCAGGCGGGGGCCATCGGCACCGTGCTCAGGGCTGTGATCCGACACCACCGCCGTGGGGGCTGGTGGCGTCACCCCACTGGGAGTGGCTGGAGGGCTGGAGGTGCCCCTTGTCCACGCGGTGCCTGTGCTCTGGAGGATGCTGGTGGTCCCTGTGGTGCCTGCCGGCTCCTCTCTGGCGGTGGCTGCGGCGAGGCAGCTGCGTCCATCCTCCTGCAGGAGGAAGCCGGGTGGACAGATGCACTCAAAGCTGCCGGGGAGGTTGCGGCAGGGCCCGTGGCAGGGGTCCCGCAGGCACTCATCCACATCCAGGCAGGCGTCGCCGCTGGGCTGGCGCTGGTAGCCGGCCCTGCAGACACAATGGAAGGAGCCAGGGACGTTGAGGCAGAGCTGGGGGCAGGTGTCGGGCCGGGCGCACTCGTCCTCGTCGCGGCAGTGGCGGCCACCTGGCCCCGATGGCTGGTAGCCGGGCCGGCAGGTGCAGGTGAAGCTGCCGGCCGTGTTGTGGCACTCGTGCTGGCAGGGCCCCTCCAGGCATTCAT
This sequence comes from Alectura lathami, assembly GCA_013399715.1. Taxonomy (NCBI): domain Eukaryota; kingdom Metazoa; phylum Chordata; class Aves; order Galliformes; family Megapodiidae; genus Alectura; species Alectura lathami. Next base: position 3,691 of record VXAV01002950.1, read on the forward strand.
CCACATCCAGGCAGCTGCGGCCGTCCGACGCCAGGACGTAGCCAGCCTCACAGATGCACTTGAAGCCTCCAGCCAGGGGCCGGCAGGAGCCCTGGCAGGGGTTGGGGTGACAGGCGTCCTCAGGCAGGCAGGAGGCCATGTCGGGGCCCAGGGCATAGCCAGGCCGGCAGGCACAGCGTGCGGACTGCCCTGGTGCCTCCAGGCACAGCTGCTGGCAGCCCCCATTGCTGCGGGCGCAGGTGGCGGGGCAGAGGGGCCCGGGGAGGTTCCAGGCAAAACCGCCCCCCTCCAGCGGCCCCTTGCAGAGGGTAAAGGTTGAGGCCTCGGCACCGTCGCAGGACACCTCTGCCAGCGTGCCGAAAGGGGCGGCCGCCAGCGCGGGGCTGTGCACCCCGAAGGGCGTCTTGTAGCTGACCCGGCCGGGCCCCCCCAGCCGCAGGGGCCCGCACATCCCCCGGAAGCTGAACTTGCAGAGGAAGGCGGGCAGCGTGGCTCGGCAGGAGCGGTCGACCCAGCCCGGGGGCCCGTCGGTGCCAGCAGGCCTCAGGGCGACGCAGCGGGTGCTGAGGCAGGTAACGTGGGGCTCGGACAGCCAGGCCGAGTAGTTGCCGGGCTCCCCGCCGGCCGCCNATCCAGGCCGAGACGACCGCGCTGGCCGCCAGCAGCTCCCCCAGCCTCTCGGCCTCAGCCTGGCTGCTGGCTGGAGCCAGGTTGCCGCCGTTGTGCCGGCAGCGCTCCTGGGCAGCGCTCCATCCCAGCTCGGCCCGGTGCAGCGTGTAGCAGGCGGTGTCAGCGCAGAGCACCCCGGCGTCCTCACCCCGTGCCACCACCACCATCACCGCCAGCGGCAGCAGCAGCAGCGGGCCTGCAGCCATCCCGCCGGCTGGACGGACGGACAGACACTGCCTCACATACCCTCGGCCCACCGAGCTCGCCCCACGCGCATCCTGTGCCGCTGGGGCTCCTATTTATCACCGGAGGCTACTGCTTCCTGTAGCGTGGACGCGCCGCTCGCTTCTTGTTGGTCGCAGCTGGGATGTTTGCCTCCGCTGTTTCCCTTCTCTCTCGGCGAGGCAGGCTGCCTGTTCCCATTTCAGGAGTTTCGCTGCAAAAGGGCTTTCTTTATTTTGGCCAGTGCTGCTTTTCTGTATGAGAAAGCAGCCTGTGTCCTGCTTTTTTTTGGGTTTGGAGGGCTAGCTCTACTCACTCACCCAGCAGACAATTTTTCTAATCCCTAATAGGGCCTTGCAGCATTCAAGCATTGCTGAAAGTGGGGAAAAACAACAAGCTGTGGGATCCCTCGCTGTCGTCCTATGAAAGAGAAGGAATATTTGGCGCGGCGTCTCATGCGCACACTGCGTTTCCAGCACATTTTTCCCCTCTCGGTGCACTTTAAATAGCTGGAACGAGCCCTGGAATAGGAGCTGGGTCGTGAGAACCTCCCGGCTGCCAGGAGGGAGCCGAGCCCAGGGAAGCATGGCCACAGCCTCGGCCCTGCATGAGCACCGTGCTCCACCCCAATAACTCGTCACCTGACTCCTCAGCTGGGCTGCACTGCTGTCAGGGGCTCTGCAGCAGGACAATTACAGGACAAAGATGTTAATGTGGTGCACTGTAATGATTAAACAAACACCTCACATCTCTTTTTTTTACTGCAATCTGTCCTTTTAAAGCGGATTACTGCCAGGTAGAGCGGTGTCTGCAGTGAGGTCAAGATGGTGACAGCGTTACAGGCAGCGGAGATGAGTAATGGCCCGTCCCAAAAAAGAGCTGCAGACAGGGCACTCCTTTCACTTTCCCTTCACAGTGTGGAGATCCCCGGATGAAGATGAACGGTTTGGAGAGGCTCGATGACAGCTGATAGAGTGTTTACACACGTGGAGCAACATGGCACAGCTTATTTGTCCAACCATCAAGTGTCTGGTATGCGGGAGGGTGGGATAAAAGAGCAAAGCGCTAATGAGGAGCAGAGCATCTTGGCGCACCAAGGAGCTGCCATCAGAGGAGAGGAAAGCGGAGTGATAAGCAAAGGTGGGATGAGGAATGGTTGCAGCAGGGGATGTCCTCACGCCTGCCACCCACACCTCGAAGCTGAGGCACCCACCGAAGGGCCAGGGTCTGAGCGACCCGGGCTCCCTGAGACACCCTGGGAGGAGAAAATACTTCGATGCCATATAGAATTGTTCTTATTCATAATTTCCTACTGGAAGAAATAGAGGGGATTCTTTTATGTTATACAGAGTAACAGTACTCAGCACAAAAGCATTTCCTTTCTGTTACACCAGAACTTATCTTCGCTGTTATAAAAACACTGCCAGTGATTTCTCTTTCCAGTCTGACAAACTGAGTACTCAATCTACCACTTTTTTTAGCCATCTCATAAAAGCACTTTTTTTTTGTCAAAGTTCCATGGCCAAAAAATGGCCAGTCCTCACCCCAGCTCCTCTGAGCCCTTTCCAGCTGGGGCTGTGGACAAAACCAGAAGTACTTAGACCTGCAATGAGAAATTACATTTAAGAGGCTGCCCCAGCTGCTTGATCAGCTGCTGGTGCTGTTTTTTGTTATGCCGTGCGTGAGATCTGATCGGGTGGGAGATGTGGAAGTCAGGGTCCCCGTGCGATGGATGAGATCAAGACCGCAGTGTCAGATCCTTTCCTTCCATTTGCAAGAATACAGGTAATAAATTTTTCCACTGCCTTTTTATTTTGAAATAAATGTTTGGCTGTTCCTGCTAGAGTTGTTTACAGGCTGGTTGCAATTTTGTGGACAGGAAGCCCCCCGCCCTGCACTTTTTAGTGAGATTTTTCATCTGCAAAGCTTATGTTAATATTTTTACCCACAGATTTGGCAGGAGGGTAGGTTTTGGTAACTTAAAAACACATCACGCTTCTATTGCTTTTATTAAATACATTGTGCTTATTAAATTCTCCTCTCAGTTGGACTGATGTTCCCATTTGGAAAGCAAGAAAAGCCCTGGTTCTAAATTAAAAAGGGGTTGGTTTCTCACCCCGCCCCCAGCTGAACAACTCTATAAACCCCTGTCTGGGCTGCTAATCAAAACCAAACTATCTTCTCAAGACCAGAAATCCTGCCCAAAGGCATGCTGCGCGTAAAAATACATCAGCCCGCTGAAGGAACTGCTTAAAAACCGTTTCTCAGAGGCCAAAGAAGGAAATGTCTACCGTCTGCTTGACATCAGCACCAAGTGTTTGTGCAGAAAGCTCAAGGCTAGGACAAGGGACAATGGCCTGGGGGCGGGGGGACACCTGCGCAAATAGCTGCCGAGAAGAATAGGAGGAACCGGGCTTCCTCTGGGGAGCCCAAGGACGAGCAGGAGCGGGGCCTCACCGCCCCGACGCAGCAGGGATGGACGCTGCAGGAGGCGGCACGTGAGGCTGGGGCGAGACGGGGTGCAGCTGGGCTGGCTCCTGCCTGTGGTTTGTAGTGCCGTTTATAAAACCTCCTCCCCAGTTTAGAACAGCACGTGGTTGGATTAGCGTGCAGTAAGGACAGGAATATCCAAGCCAGATCTTTATCATCTGCTTTTAAAGTCAGAAACTCTTACTAACTGGAATGTTTTCCAGCTGAATGTTTTCCGAGGATGATGCTTAGTGGCTGGTGCTGGAGTCCCTTGCTAATAAGCAGGAATTAGCAGGGCTGCACCGAAAACAAAAACTACCAGAAAAATGACCCGGCTTTATTTAGTTTCTAGCTATCACTTATGGCAACAGTGGGTACCTTGTATGCCTGGCAGCCAGGTAAAAAAACAGGTCCTGCCTTGCAAAGGGCCGGGCGGTTTGTTGCAGAGGGATGACTTCCCTGGCTTCCTGCCCTTCCTATTTTTGGCTATGAGATAGAGGGTGAGCTTTGCACTCGATCCGGAAGGATGTTTCTCGGTTACATGGGGATTCTCAAAATGTGAATTCTCAGGGCTGTGCGCTAGGAAGCCAAGACACGCTGCTGCGTTCCTTGCTCAGCAGCCCCAAACCAGCCATTTCTGACCCCAAACATTGCAGCTGTGGGACCTCCTCTCCCTCTTCCAGCTCCTCCCAGCCACCAGCACCAGGAACCGGCGTGCGGCGCGATGCCAAATACCCTGGAGCTATTTAAAAATGCCTGGAAGGAAGTAGAGAAGCAAGCAGTGCTGAATATGAGGGGGAAAAAACAACAACAACAAAGAAAAAACACTTCCAAATGCAGAGTTCAATGGGATCAGTGACCGCCCAGAAAGGCTTTGCAAGCAGCCGCGAGTGCACACGTTACGATACTGCACACACAGACACACGCCTACTTATATGCACACTTATAAACATTATTTTCATATTATTTCATGTTTATGGAAGTTTTCACTTCATCCATTTTGCTGGTTTTATCAGCAGTGTATCAGAACGGCCTTTGGGTTACAGTGGGGCACCATGGGTCACGCTGGGGAATATCTCGCTCTGCAGATCCTCCGGGACTGACGCACGGGTCTTCACACAGGGAAAGCAAAGCACTCACTGTGAATAAATGTAACACATTTATAAGAAAATCAAACAAAAGTGTTCACATTCCTTGGTGGTAATCATTGAGAATTACTCTTCTAAACCCTTTTCTCCATGATATTAGACTACAGAGCCAGGTCACCCATGGAGGGTCCTGGGCAGGGATGCACCGAGGCGGATCCACATCTGGCTGTGCAAACACAACAGCAGCAGGGACTGCACAACACCATCATGGTCCTTAGGCGGGGAGCGTTTGTGTCGAGGCGGGGGTGCTCCCGACCTAAGCACGTGTGTCGGCAGGAAAATGGCTCAGCAGCATTCAGCGGACGGTAAATGTGGGGCCGGCGCCCGTGTCCTGCAAATCCCGTGGGATTTTCCACAGTCTGCTGGGTTGGAAGTGGAGCTGCTCTTGAGCCAAAAGGACCATGGGGTCGGGGGAAATGAGGCCGCCTTGCACCTGTGCCACCCCTGTCGGAACCCTCTTCCCTGCCTGAGGCTTGCTGTGCCAAAGAGAAAAAGGCTCCTCTGCGTGCACCAGCTCCCCATCCTCATGTTGGGTCTTCCCAGGAACTCCCTTGCAAAGCCAAGGACAAGGAAAGGGTTTTCCTTTGGGGGCTTATTTCCTGTGGGTGATACCTGGACAGAGTGTTCGGGTTTCCCCCCAAGAAGCCCTCCCCTAGCCACCTCGCTAACTGGAATAGGGGAAATGATGTTTTTAGTAACAGCTCGGGACGTCTCTGGTCCTGCTGAGCAGAAAGCACTCATCCCGCCAGCAGCCTGAGCGAGGAGCCGTGTGTTATCTCCCTGGGAATAACAGCGAGGAGGAGAGTGGGAGGAAAATTAAAACACATGTGGCGTGAACACGGTGGGGGTAAGAGCCAAAGTCATAAACCTTTTCACTTATTGCACTCGTACGTTTTCCTGGGGATGTTTCCTATCTAAATCGGGTGTCTGCCTTTACTGAGGACTGGGGAATTGCTCTGAAATGTCATTTTCGTGGTGTTTGTTCCCCAGTTCAGGTCACTCAGGGAGCAAAGCATTCCTGGGGCCGGGCTCCATATCACTCCATCCCCTCCACCGCGTGCCAGGGACTGGATGGCTGTGCAAAACCCACACGTGCTTCCTTGGCAGCAAAAAGGGATGTTTTGGTGTGGGAGCCCCTCCCAGTTCTCCCCATGTGCACAGCAGTGCTTCTGCAGCTGGCTGCACTACGGCACGTGGCCGAGCATCTGCAAAGCCCCCAGCCCCAGCCTCCCGCTCCCTTACAGGCGGGGCTTTAGCTGAACCACGGCTTTGGGGGTCCCGCTCTGTTACCTATCAGGATTTGTGTCTCCCTGTAAGCGCTCATGTGTGATCCCGTATCCACGCAAGAACTAGTGACTATGTTGTGCACTGCTCTGTGTTTCTAGTAAGGAATTTTTAACCTTCCTCCCCAGCCTTTCCCTCCTCCAACTGCTGTGTGTTTAAAGAAAGAACCAGGACGTCAGGGGGAGTTTTTGACGCCAGCTCATGAAGCAAAGGTTAGCTCCCCACATCTGTTTGCAATGCGTGCTCAGCACTCACATGCTCCCCGCCATGTGTTTGGGATTAATGGAGGAGAAAGAAAACATCTCCCTACTGGGACCTGCCAGAGCTCGATACCTCGCCAACCCCGAGGCGCTTCACCACCCTACATCGGTGGTGCATGCCCCATGTTACAGCCTAAAATTCAGGTGACGTTGGGAAATGTGTGTGGGCGATGAGCCAGGCCCTGCCCAGCAGGGTAGGGCGTAGATCCTACAGCAGTTCGTGCTGATCCTGAGCTCTTTGCCAGAAAAAAAAAAAAATAATAATAATAATTAACTCTTTGTCACCTGGAGCTCCATTGCGAAAAATTAAAATAAATAAATAAATAAATAAATGCAGAGATGTTTCTATCCTGTGCAGCTGTATTTTGGAAGGCTGGATATGCAGCACGCTCAGAAACCACCCCAGCAGCGAGACCACCCGTGAGCCCCGTGGCTGCACTGCCGCTGGAAGCATGGACATCATTAGAGGGTGTGGGTGTAATTGCTCTCTCTGGACAGACATTTGCCCTCTGAAGGCTTCTGCTTGTTTTTTCAATTAATCTAGCAGGAAGGGGGCAATTAAAAGAAGGGGATAAAGGGCCGGCTGCTCTGATGGGACTGTGCTCAGCATCCCATAGCAAGGCTGTGCGGACCTCCAAGACCAAGGTGTGGTGGACAGCAGCTCTCGAGGCTTGGCGTTCCTTGTGTTGCTGCACCTCGGAGGAGCCCCTTTCTTCAGCTGGTGGGGACGGAGCAGCCCCAAAGGCTGTGCTCCTTAGGGTCACCCACCTGGAGCTATTTGAACCAGCTGCGCTTCTGGGAACTTGGACTGCAGGCATCTTGTCTGTGCCATGCTCCAAATTCAGCAGGCATTCAACGCCACTCCCCAGGGGCTGGCTGGGCATCCAGGAACATGTGAATCACTCTGTAGGGTTGCAGACACATCTCCTGCATTTAGTTTCCTTCTTGTAGCCTTGGGAAAAGACCTTTCCTGGCTGGGATGTCCCTCAGGGTTTAAAGCAGAGGCACGTCTTTTAGAAGTTGTTATTTGATGTTGTTCCCTAGGAGAGTGGGGAAAAACATGGGGGAAATAGGGACCCACATGCCCCCTTGGTGGGGTCCCAGCTGTACAACTACATCAGCGTTGTGTTTGCACCACACTTCATTGCATTTACGCAACATGTTGGCCAAGCAAGGGGCAGAGTGCTTACACAACCTTTGCCTTTGATTTAACTGCAAAAAGATGTGACAATTCCCTCTTCCTACAGCAGCTTTGATACTGCTATATCCAGAGTAGTGTGACATTTTCTTCTTTTGTCTCTTTTTTGGTCCCTCTTTTTTCTCCCTCTTTTTGGTTTCTTTTCTTTTTTTTTTTTTTTTTTTAAATCTCATGGTTTGAAAAATTGAGCCATGGGAATGAGCTGGGAGAGGCAGGCAGCAGGAACTCACCTCATGCCTCCTGTGCTGGGCTGGCATCGCAGTGAGCACGGCTCTTCCCTCCTTTCCTCTCCATACACCATTTCCTCGCCTCTCCATTAGCACAGGGGGGAAAAAAAAGTAACTTGGAAAGGCAAGAGCAGTGGAGAGGCTTGGGGATGGGATGGCTTCTTGGAGCAGGCTGTGCCTCTGCTCACCGTTCTGCTCTCCACTTGTTCAAAGCTGCTCATGCTGAGTTCCATCCTTTGGCATTTTCACCCACTTCGAGGAAAACCCTTGCAAAATCCCAGTGTAATTGCATGGCTGAGGCAATTTATATTTCTTGATGGAGTAAGCGAATATTTATCGAGATGAAAGGAAATGAGCGGTGAGTTCCCACCTGAGCACCGCGTCACTTCTGAGCATGGCACTGCGTGCCCCCCTTCCTCCCTTTCATTGCCTCTGGAGGAGGAGGAGGAGAGGAGATCTGCCCCTTGCCTGGCTCCCTGCGCTGCTCTTCCGCCAGCCCAAATGTGAGCTGATGTGCTCTCACCCATCCTTTCCCATTGGGCAGCCCCTGGTAATCTTGGGCTGGCCAATAAATCACGTCATGCAACACTAATGACAATAGCTGGAAGAGAAAAAAATAAAATAAAAAATAAAAAAAATAAAAATAAAAAAAGAATTGTTAAGGGTTTCCAGCCTCCAAAAGCAACGTCTGCAGTGAGCTCAGGAAGGGCCTGAGCAAACAGCCGCGCTCGCCGTGAGGATGGGGAAGCATGATCGGGTGCTGCTGGCTGGGAAGGAGGATAAATCACGCTGAGTGCCAGTGTTGAGACTTGGGGGAAAAACAGGGCAGTTTTTCATCACTTTTTGGTTGTATACAGGGCACTCTTCCCAAGCTGTCTTCCTGCAATTGGCAGGGCGGGATGCTGCCTGAAATGCCTGGGAAATCAGCTGGGAGCACAATTTTTCCCGAAGTGGTGTGTCTGTTCTTTGTGGGCAACTGGCTGCAAGGGCAAAAAAAATGGGTGAGAAAACATCTTTAATGTGCTTTGGTGCCTTTCTGCCTTCTGTTGTCATAGCTTGGGAATTTCTCCCGTCAACAGTAAGTGTCGGAAGGCTCACCCTGCCGGCTCTGGTACTTGGGGAAGGATCACAGAGGGATGCTGCTCAACAGCAGTGATGCTCCCACAATCTCATGTTGCATTTCAAAATAGCAGCAGGTGAACCTTGTCTTACAAAACATTGAATGCCTGTTTGCTCTCATGTCAAACTGCCCCAGAGCTGGGTGCAGGGAGAATGCTTTCACTGATTGTTTTTTTTCTAAAGATTTTACTCCTTTTTTGTTCTCCTTGAAATTTGAAAATTTCAGCAAAACCCACATCCACACCCTTAAAGCCAATGTTTTCCTTGGTGAACCAAATCTTCTTTGAAAGCAGTTATTCTCACATCGCATTTTTCTAAGCACTTCTGCTGCACTGACGGTGGACACCACCCATCATCCAGACCCGCGCATCCCACAGCCTCTCTCCCGTTCCTCCAGCAGCTCGTTCCCCTTCACCAGCAGACTGGAAGGTGCTTAACCAAGCGCTGAAGGCTTGGAGACCCTTTCAATCTGCTGAATTTGTAATCGACTGGGAGAAAAACCACCATGTGTGAGCTCTGCAGTGCACATCCCACCGGTCTCAAGCCCACAGGGCTCAGCTAGACTCTAGCACTGCAGCCAGCAAAGGAAAAGATTTATTCCTTTTTAACCTCCCCCCAGAGATGAGGCAACACGGCTTTATTTTTTAATTGCTCAAGTTGCTGCCTGCACAAAGGCTGCGTTGGCATGGCAAGGGGCGGTTGCAGCATTTCAGGTGATAGGTGAGGACTTGTTGCTCTTGGTGTTTAAGGCTCAGAAGGCTTCTTTCCCACGGGTAACCAGTCCCTGTCAGGTGGGGATATGTTGGAACATGGTCACTGGGACCCAGGGTGAAGATCTGGGGGTCCCTCGTTGACTTTGAGAGCCCCTCATTTACACCTTGGGCACCCACACACCTGCACAAGTGAGGGTGCCTCCAAATTTCTGCATCTTCCTTTCTGGAGCAGAGCCATGGGAGTGGTGGGATTTGTATTAAATATGAATTTCCTCCTCTTCTGAAATGCTTACTCTCAACGCACAGTTTTCTCCCTGCTTTCATTCAGCCTCCAGTGAGAGTTTGTATATATGTGGTCTTCCCCTAAATTTCCTGCCTAAATTTTGCTGCCTGGGAGCTCCAAGCAGGAAATGCACAAATGGGGGGGAAAAACATGGAGGTGGCCCAAAATGGCTTAAATTGGGCTCAATGTGGCTTGGAGGCAGCATCCCACACCACACAGCTGCCGGCCCCACACTCGTGCGAGATGGCCCCGAGGAACGGGTGGGGTTGGGATGGAGACGAGCACAGGGTGGCGGCTCCTGGAAGGAAATGGAGGTGGAAATCCTCCTAGGGGCCGCATCTGCTGGATCACGCTCCATTAGTGCATTATAATGCTCAACTACATGCACTATAATGCTCGGTTACATGCATTACACATAACAAAGAAGCCCAAAGCTGCAGAGGCTCCATCTGCAAACTCACGCGGACCTGAATTATAGGCTCAGCTCAGCGCGATGCTTGCAGGTGGAAAGGGGTTTGCATTTACTGCAAAGCCAGAATGAGCCCCTTCGCACAGCTCTCAAGTGGAGGATGTGTCAGGAGCCAGCTGCTACGTGCTGCTGGAACTTGATTTCTGGTGTCATCAAAGCCAGCATAAACAATCGAGTTATCTTTCGCTAGCATTATCGAATATGAGCCTCATAACCTAACCACGTATAAACAGAAAGTCAAGGCGAAGGCGAAGATAAGCACCATCCACGTTAGACAGCCCCCTCTGCAGACGGTTTGTTTGCACCGAGTTCAGCTGGGGGTCAGGCTGGAGGCAGCAGGCCCCGCGAGCCTGGATGCCGAGATTTTAATCCAAAGTAGTGCACGTGCACCAGAACTGCTGCTCCTGTCCTCCCCATGAGCGAGCACTTTCCCTGTAGTGCAAGGAGGTGAGGCTGTAAACAAGCCTTCCTGTATGGGAACGTTGGGTCTCAGCCCCAGGCCAGACGGGAAGGGGTTGCTCCGCGCTGCGTTTTCTTCAAGAACAGCACACAGGCGTGAGCACCAGCTCCCGGAGCTTCAGGGGGGTGCACCGCTCTGTGCCCTTCCAGAGCTCACAGGCAATCACGGTTTGCTCCTCTCTTTGTGTATCTGTGCACATACACGTGTATATGTGGATATAAACACGCACGAGTGCACACGTGCATGTGTGCATTTATAGATAAATGCGTGGGTGCACACATGAGGCTGGGGAAGGGATCGCCCAGCACCTCCCTGCCAGGACAATAGCGTGCCTTTATCCGAAACGCATCTCCACCTCCATCTGAAGAACCCAAGAGAACGGGAGGAAGCAGCTTAATGACCGAGAAAAAGGAAACCGAGATTTCAAACAAAGAGAAAAGTTTATTAAGGCGTTACCACAGGCAGCCTGTCCTGGAAACGCGGTCGGCATTGTTCAGCTGGAGTCAAAGGCGTTGCCGCGCATTAAAAACCACGTGTGCAGGCAGTGCTTGGGTTTGCGGGGCATTTTCTATGCTCTGGCATCATTTCTTCAGCCCCCCAGGATTTGTCCCTGAGAAACTTGCTTTGAAGGGGAGCGTCGTGGTCCCTGCAGGGAGGTGGCACAGGAAAAGCTGAACACACCCGCCCGCAGTGACTCACGCAGAGAAAGGGGTCCCAGCCAAAGGTCACGGCGGCACAAGTGTCCCCTCCCTGGGGCTGGACTGCTCCAGCACCCGAAGCCTTGTGCCAGCTCCTCAGCCTCACCTCTCTGGCACCAGTGGCTGAATGGCAAAGCAGTCTGCAACCAGCCGCATCCCTGCCGCCGCAGCACATCACGGTTAGATCGCGGTTAAAGCACTGCTCGCAGCACAACGAGGCGTGAGCTCTGGGGACGGAGACTTTAAACTTGTCTTTATTTCACGGGGCAGCTGTTGGACCTTGGAGGGGGGCGGGGAGGGGAAGGGGGGTCCCGCAGCACCCCAGCACTATGCTGCCCTTCCCCGGCATGGGGCACTGCCCAGTTTTCCCAGTGCTCACCGCCGGGGCCGTGCAGGAAGGCGAAGCGCCCCGCACCACAATGCGTTATTTCCTGCAGGGAGGCACCCCACAATACAGGAAAGCATCAGCAGTTTTCTAGGGCCAACGCGCACTCAGGGCATCCCCACTGCTGTATCCACTGCCTGCCCCCTTATGGCCCCGTGTAGCAAAATAAAATAAGAAGCAAACAGAAATCCCCACTCTGGAAATGCACCAGGGCTCAGAGGTGAAGGATGCTGGTGTGGGGAACCCAGTTCGCTCCTGTCCATCACCGTGGGAAAGGTGCCCGGCACTGCTGCTCCAAAACCTCCCCCTGAGCACTGATCCGAGCCTAAAAACCCTCAGAATTCAGGGATCCTTCCAGCAAAGCCTGCCATCAACCCATTTACGTGGTCATGTGTGTATCCTGCCCAGTCCATCTCTACCAGGTCTGTGCTTTGTCCCTGTTATGTGAGCCAGGTTTGTCCCGATGCAGCATTTTGGGGCTGTGCTGTTCTGAAAACCTGTTTCCAAAAATTCACTTGGTTCCTTTAGGTAGGGACCCTTAGGGCTGGTGTGCCTCTCAGCTCACTACGGGGATGTTTGTTACATGTTTGCTCATTATCTCAGGGAAAAACAGGCTGCCCACAATGCATGCATCATCACAACATGTGGGTGTTGGAGATGCCAGTCCACAGGGCACGGGCTTTGGGGAAAGGAACTCCAGAGCAGGAGGTTCAGCTCCAGCAGCTACAGTTTTTCTTTCTTATTTCTGTGCCCTTTGCACAGTTAAATTTTATCTTGGTGGTTTACCAACAGGTGAAAACTACATGTGCACACACTGCTGGAGCTGCGGCTGGTATAGGAATGCACTGCCACCGTTCACACATGAAATCCTTGTGCCGTTTCACCGCGGTGCCTCCCATTAAACAATGCCTAATCTCAGCTAATTCTCACTTTTATAACTGGATCCCGATGGGCCTGGTCTCGCTGCCCCTGCCGCAGCTGCCACGCTTCGGCTGAGGGCGCGGTGGGAGCTTGCAGATAAGCATCTGGATCCTGCCATTGTTATCCCAAAAGGAGCAGCAGGAGGAGAGAGGTGGGGAGTGAGCGATGGCCCCCAGCAGCCAGGGCGCTGAGTTCACAGTTTTGCTCATCTCTCTGGGAGGAGAAAAAAATTCCACTGCTCTAAATCATTAGAGCAAAATATAATAATAATGCTAAAAGCTGTTTGGGTGCAAACGGGACACTCGCGGCCCTGTCCCCCAACTCGTCCCCGCGGCCACCTGCATGCCCTGGCCTCATCCAAGCCCAGCTGGAGGCAAGTGCAGCCTTCCCACTGACCTCACTCCCCAAACATTCCCTCCCCCTGTTTTCGCAGGAAGGAAAGGAGTGGGGAATTAAGGATGGAACATGCAGAAGGATTTAGGGAAAAATGCATGCCCTCAGCTGCCACAAAACATTCTGAGCCTGCGTCCAAAAGCTTGAATACAGCTATGGGATGCCTGGGGATCAGGTCCCCCCGCTGACCAGCCTCACATCCTTTTTTCCCCCCATGACTGCCCTTTGCATGGAGCCAAAGCGCCTCTGAGTCCCCTTTGCCCATCTTGACAAAGCTGATTCATCTCTGGTAAACACCTCCTCCTGGGTGGTTTGCTGTAGTTTTCAGAAAATTATCACAAAATGCTGAAAACACTCACTGGGAGCAGCTGTTTCCAAAAAACAAACTCAAGCAAGATCCCAGATCGCAACGAGGCTGTAAAAAAGCGTACGCACAGGCATGAGGCCATGGTATATCTCGGCGTCCCCCTGCGCATCCGTGGTGCTTTATCCCTGTTTGTCAGCTCCCCGTCTGGCACCGCTGCCACCAACACCTCTGACTGCTGGCTCGAGCTTTACTCCTGCACAGCACTCTGGGGTGAAGGAGCAGCAGAGGTCGGATGGTTTTGTGTTGCCAGGAGGTAAGTGCAAGGTGAGGTCTGGGGAGGAAGCTAAGATCAAGACTGCAGCAGGCGAAGCCTGCGGTCCTGTGAGAACGTTCCCCGGGGTGCATCGGGAGCAGCTGACGTTGTGCCAGAAAATGTGCATTGTGGTCCTTGCTGCGTTGCCATGGAAATGAAGCACAGAGTTCTGCTCTGACATCAGCAGCGAGGTCACTGGGCGAGCCGCCTGCCTCTCCCAGCATGTCGGCTCCTCCTTTTGGTGCTGCTTTCAGCAGGGCTAAAAGCTGTCCCGTGAGAAGAGGCTCAGGGAGAAGGACATGCGGTGGACGAGGGGATGGCATGGGGCTGACCCTGGGATGCCCGAGCTGTGACAGCGAGCTGCTGCTGGCATCCGTCCCTTCTTTGTGCCTGTGTGTCCCCACCTTGTGAGCTGTAGGGGACAAGAGGCACCTGCTGTGTCCCAGGCTGCTCCCACGGGTGCTCGGCGTTCCCATTGCTCTGGTCCTTTCACCAACATGAGCACTTGCTTCCAAAGCTCATGCAAGAAAAATGAAGTTATTTTTGGCCACGTGTGAAAATGGCTTTAAACTGGAAAAACGGATGGAAAAAATCATGAAATCAGGACGTGCTCCAGGACTCCTCAAAGGCCATCACAGTGGCTACCATCTCTCTGGGGAGTGCATCAGCCCCGGCGCTGGGTGGAGAAGCTGGCTCGGGTCCTGCTGGCTGTGCACGACACTGCCCCAGCGAGATCCAGGGGTGTTTCACAAGAAACTTCAAGGAAATGTCATGAGCTGGTTGATATTTTCTTACTGGGCCAGAAGAAGGAAAATGAGAAATGGCAAGAAGGTAGAGCCAGAAATCTCCCATTTACAGCTACGTCTGTCAGGCAGGGTTGGGTGCTGGTGCCAGCCGCTGTGCAGGGCAGCCGTGTGTCCCCTCCTGGTGTCCCTGTGCCACCAGCCAAGGCTTCTCAGAAATGAAAGACTCAGGGGGCTGAAATGATTTCCCCACGGTCACAAAGCCTTGAACAGAGCAGGGACGACACCTGCCGTGCCCCCAACACAGCTCCTCTGCTCCTAAAGGCCCCTGCTCCCTGTGGGTCCTGGGCAGTCCATGCCACCACGGTGATGTTTTAGGGTAAGCAAGCAGGGAGAATATTGTGGCCGAAGCACAGTTATTGCCCAGTTCCCCAGGAATTAAAGGCATTCTTTACTGCCACCTGCAGACATCATGTTTGCACAGATTAAAGGCTGTGACAGCGATGATGCCCGAGGTTTCCCAGCGCCACTGCTGCTCCTCCATGTTGGCAGCCTGGCATGCATTTCTCCGCGCCGGGTGCTTGACACAAGCAAGCCTTTTGTGAGCATTTCAGCAAGTGTGCAGCCTGGCTGGGGAAACCCGGGGGGACATGGGCACACATGGCCAGCACATGTGGCCCACGCAGCCTTCCAGCCCCTTTAAAGCAATGCCATTGTGCATGAAGCCTGCTGCTCTGCTCTCGAAGATTTTTCTCTAAACCACAGCACTTGGGAAGAAAATGGAGCCCAGGGATGCTGCTGAGGGCTGAAGTGTTTGCAGGCATTTGCTGAGCCGACACCAAAGGGTGCAGTCAGGCTGGGGCTCTGCAGCTCGTCATCATTTTTTGGCAACACTATCTTTTTCTAACAAGAGCAATAAAAGAGAAATTAAGCAATTTTGGTGCTAAGGTGCAACGCACATTCTGGGGAAAAAAAAAAAAAAAAAAAAAAAAAAAAAAAAAAAAAAAAAAAAAAAAAAAAAAAGAAGAAGATGAATAAAAATACCCACAAAAGAAAACCAGAAAACCAAACCAGAAGCCTCAGCTGGACAGCAGCCAGCATCACGGCGTTCAGCCCCAGCGGCGCTGGGATTTGGCTGTGTTTTTCTTGAACGAGCAGAAGTAGCAGGCGTTCCCCAGCAGCGCCTGCAGCAGGGTCAGGGTGCATTTAAGGCAGTTTGGGGACTCACAAACAGATGGGCACTGATGAGGCACTGAAAGGTCCTTGTTGTGGGGGAATTCGAATAAAACTGGCCCCATATGCATTTTGTGGGAAAAACTGCACCAGCTGTGTCGTCCTGTGTATGGCAGCATCGCTCGCACCCTTGTGTGACGTGGGCTCTTGTTACCCAGCCAGCGCGACCTGTGCTGAATTTACATCGCGGTGCACGGCTCTGTAGGGTTGAGCAAGGAATACACACACTAATAATGTTGTGTAGAATGATAAAATACAAATGAAAAAGCCCTTCAGTGGACCATACTCTGGGATTCTAATTAAAGTGAAGTAAAACTCCGTAAACTCAAACACTCTCGTGGGAACATTTTACTTCCCCTACTCTGGCATTCCTTCAGCTCTAGAATTTGTGTGTTCCTGGCGTTCTGCAGTCCTTCAAAATCCTGAAGTGAAAGCAGATGCTTATAACAAAACACTCGTGGCCTGAACTCAGCACTGCTCTACCCAGAGGCGTGCAGAGGAGGAATACTCTTTTTTTTTTTTCCCTCTTATAATGGTAGTTGGGGAAAGGTATTGTTTAAAAAATAAAATAAAATAAAATAAATCAGGTATTTATCTGAAAACACTTCTGCCTATTTCCATTTGCACGTTTGAAGAGCAGCAGGTCCTGCTTGGTGCTGCCAGCAAGGAAAACCGGCTGTGAGACAGTGCCGTGCGGCTGCTGGAAACGGGCACAGAGCTGGCAACCCGTCGTGGCCTTGGGGAAACCCGTACAGCCCTTGTCCTCCTCCTCTGGCTGAAGCTAACAGAACCCCTTGCCTTAGGCTGTCCTAAGGGTGCCAAGGAGGCAAGGCATGGCCAGGTGCTGGGCTCCAGCCCCGTGGCACGGGCACACTGATGAGCAGAACGAGCTCCCGCTCGTTTCCTTTGCTCCCCTTCGCTGTGACCCTCTGAGCTAAATAATTCTGTATCTCCCACCCTCACAGGGAGCCCTCGTGACTGGGAGAGAGCAAGAGGGGCTTGGTGGAGAGAAAAACTCCTTGGTAGGACTCCAAAAATAACCGGTTTTCTAGCGGAACAAAACTTCCCTTCTTCATTTCTGTGCTTAATGACTGTGATGGGAACAAACACTGATGGATAAAAAGGGATTAATTGTGTTTTTAACGAGCTCAAACATCCCCCTTGCAGAGAGCAATGCGTGCTGCAGGCCGTGCGGAAATGACGGCGTCCCATGTTCTGCTGGTGGCTGCCAGCACCATCCGGCGGGGTGCAGCTGAAGGGAGCCGAGGGAGGTGGGATAAAAGGGAAAGGCAGGGGAGAAAACTGCATGGGGCTGGTTCTGCACCCAGGAGTTAGTGAGATGCTGCAGCTGCCTCCATTTAGCCTGCTGTCTAACAACCCAACGGGAAGCATAAAGTCAGTGTCATTGAAGCAGTGAGAAGTATTCGTGTCTCTTGCTCTTTTTTTCTGTTTGATAGCTGGTAGATAATCGTAAGATTTCCTGGTCTGCCAGAGGTGAGGCTGCAAACTACAAAACTGCTGAAGCTAGTTTCGACAGATGATGTGGTAAATTGTGGAAAACAAAACTAGAGGCTGGCAAGGCGCTGCTGTTTGGTATCTGTGTGCATTTGGGAGGCAGGCTTCATCCCTGCGTGGTGCCAGTAAGCACAAGGTGCTTCGCCAGCCACCACTGCAGGAAGCAGCAATTTGCTGCCAAGCATTCCTGTGCCCTTCTCTGTGTTGCTGCTGTAATTTGCTTCAAAATCATCTCTCTGAAGCGAGAAGCAAGGTGAGAACTCATTTATCTGGAGCTTTACAGCTGGGAAGAGCCTTTCCCGAGCCTGACAGCAAATGCTGCTGGTCTCCAGTTGCTGCTGCAAGATGACGGCTGATTTATCTGATCCAGCCACGTCTCGTGCCACCAAAAATTGGGACTTCAGGACTGCACTGTAACGGTGTGTGGGCAGCTGATTCCTCACCGAAGCAGCAAATGTAGAGGTGATACTGGGATACAAATGCAGGGTTGATCCCCCAAGTGCAGGCTGCAGGGGCTCTCGTCACACACGTTGGCTCCTGTCACCCATTGCCACCAAGTGCATGGGATGAAACATCCTGCCCTCAGCTCCCCTTCCCTGCCCTAGCAGCTCTTCATCCCGTTATGCCTCCTCGGCATTCCCTCTCCCTTCCTTCTGCGGTGTTTTTGCTTGTTTATGTGTGTTTCAAACACACAGATCAGGTTTCTTGGACGAAATCCCAGAGCTCCGCGTGCGGCTCCTTGTGCTGACGTTAACCCAGATTTCTGGCCGAAGGAAAGAGCCCGATGCAAGAAGCCAGTGCCACGGGATCCCGGTGGCTGTGAGGACGGATTGCCCGCCTGCGTGGCACCCACATGTAAATCCATGGAAATGCTCTGACCGAGGTTTTTCTTGTTGGCCTGCTCCCCAAAGCTACTACCCAAGGATACGAGAAAGGCACAATCTGTGCTGGAAAACCATGGGCTGTACACGACGCCCGTGGACACTGGAAGCAAGAACGCATCCGCAGGGACAGGTCAGGAAGGCTCCCCACGACACGCACTGTGCAGCTGGGGTACGACCTTCCCAAACACACAGACAATGACTCATCCTCCAAAAATATTTTGCCAGGTGCTTGTTTCCCCAGGCAGCTGCATTTGGTGTTTACTCATCTTGCGAAGGCTCCACGCCCAATCTGGTGATGGAAAGGGCATTTCTCATCCCAAGCATGGAGCAAGTGATCGCCGGCTGGAGGCACAGCGATGCCCATGGCCAAAAGTTCAGCTCCTTGAAGATGCCTGGGTCCAGGCACTGGTTCTGGCCCTCACGAGTGACCAGACAAAAACCTAAATTCTCCTCTTTCTCCAAAGAATTTGGATACCCAGATTGCGATGAGGGCCCATTGCTAAGGAAAATAATGACTGTAAAAAATATATATATATCCCTGTGAAGACAACAGATGCTTTTATTAACAAAAATAAAATAATAATAAAAAAAAAGGATAAGCTACTTCAGAAGTTTAAAAGCCAAGGGGCGCTAAGACGAAGTGGAGGAGGCAGACCCTTCCTGGGGTGATTCTGTTCTTCTGGGCCTGTTTTCGCCCCTGAATTGCAGTCAGGAACACAGCTTCTGGGGACCTGCATCAGTGCAGAGCAGGGATTTTGATGCCAGACGCAGCCTGCAGACACCAGAGATGCCTTGCTCCTTGCCTGGCCTCCACAGGAGCATTTTTGCACTGATTTCAGTGAGTCTGGGGTCTTGTGAGGCAAGGCATGGGGACCGAGCTAAAACGGGTGATTGCAAAAAAGCCCTTGCCCACTCTGTTTGCAGCCCAAGCAGGTTTCCCTCAATCCCCCTGGCTCTCGCTCAGCAGGACCCTCTCAAGGGAGATGGGGCTGGCCCTGTTGTTTGCTTTTTTGGTGTCTTTTTTTCCTTAAAATTTCACATCAGTCGGCAGCTGGGATCAGGTGGAGTTTGTCTGGCATCACCTTCGTGAAATCGGCAGCTATTTTAGCAGATGTCTTGGTCAAAACAAAGGATAACATTAGCAGCGCGAGGCTGGGACCGTAAATCTGGCAAGAAATTGCAATTTTCTTGGCGTTAAGAATAACTTTGATTTTCTGCTTTATTTCCTTTGGCTGGGAGCAAAGTGCTAATATTAATTTACTCTAAAATCTCTTTGCCCTTATGCAGGAGAGAAAAGGAAAAAAAAAAAAAAAACCAAACATTTTTTTCCTCCTCTGCTGATTACATTTTTTTATTAATATTTAAGTGCCTGTAACTAAACAGGAGGCAGTTTATTTCCAACAGGGGAAAGAACCCCGCAGCTATCAGCAGTGTCTGCTGGCCAGAGACTAAACATCATCCACCTGCTTTCTAGCCCCCTGACAGAGACACAAGATCTTTATAACCTTTCACCAAGCCCCAGACTCAGCAAACTATTTAAATATAGGCTTGACTGGAAACAGGAAGAGTTATGGAGTTAAAAAAAGCTTTGCATACAGACAGAAAACTTGACTGAGGCCTCCAGAGCTGCACCAGACATTCAGTGCTTCCTAGAGCAGGGTAGGAAATCACAGGCTCGCAAAGGCAATTGCTGGCAGTGATGCCTGTAGTTTATTACGGGTTAAAATATTTTGCTTCTCTCAAAGGTTGGGGGAGAAGCAGAAGGTCACAATGTGCCAACAGCTTAAATATATGTAATAAACAAGGGCATGTAAGGGATGAGCTGTGTGGGGGATTTATTTGGTAACAAAGCAAACCATCTGCGGAGGCACCTCTTATGTCTTGCTCCCATCCGCCTAGCAGGCCACTTGTCAAGAGCGTGGTGTCAGGATTGCAGTGAATTAACCCAAAAACAGCCCCTCTGGAGCCGTGGGAATATATCGTGTCACAGGGGCCTGAAGGCAGGGGTGAGCTGCAAAGCAGAAGTAGATGGAAGAAGCGCTGCTCCCCATAATTCACAGATCCGCAGATTTCCAAAGCCAGGAGGGGCTGTGAGTCCATCTCGCCCGATGTCCCGTTCATCACCGACCGCGCCGCGTCACCCTGTCACTGAGCATGGCTCCTTGTGGCTATCTAAAGCCTCCCCAACGGAAGGGCGTTAAGAAGAGGCCAGAGGTGAAGAAGCCACTATCTCCTCTTGCTCTGCTCCAGTAAAACAGACCGTGCCTTCCTGAGAAGTACGTACATCTTGCTTCACTTCAGTGTTGTAATATCTCCTTTCCAAGAAAAAAAAAAAATGCAGACAAAGATTTTTTATCAATTCATGTGCTTATCAAGTGTCAGCGAGACCTTGGGATTTTTTTTGCCAGAATATACGCAACTCCAGCTTCTTGTGACTTAACACGTAAGCAGTGTAAGAGGGAGTATAGATGGCATCTTTGATTTGTAGCAAAATCACATGCCAAAGCGTATTACCGAGAACTGCATTAGAGGCTAACCAGTCCGTACCGCTGACATACAGACCAAAAGCCTGCTGCTTGTTTTGCACTGGGATTTTGCCTGGAATTTGCATTTTCAGACTATGCTGAAAGCTCTGTCTCCATTTTGGGGACAGCACTAAGGTTTGCTGAGTGGTGGCTTGGCTCCCGTTCAGGAGAGCTTCAGCTTCATCAGCTCCAAACTTGGGAAAAATGTGTTTTGAAGCCCTCTGCTCCTCAAAGGCTCCAGCAGACACGTGGTCAGATTCCTCCCAGTGTCACAGTCAGCTGAACAGCACGGGGGATGGATTTGTCCCCCAAGGAAACTATCTGAACTGGCCTTTTTCTGCCCTTCCCAGTATATTCTCAGTCCTCACTCCTTAACCATCTAAATCCTCTTTTTCCTCTCCCCCTGGCAAAGGGGCAGCCCAGCACTGACCACGATCCTGCCGAGAGCTCGTCCCTTAAGCACACCCTTCATGGACCTGCTCCCTGCCTGCAAAGGGGCTGGTGCTGAGCCCCAGCAAGCGGCAGTGCTAACTTCACCTGAGCATTGCAGTCAGTTTGTCCTGCGTCCCAGGAGGCTGGGATTATACCAGTGAGCGACAGGTTGTAAATTTTGAGACACTGGGAGCGAGGAGCAGAGCTGCAGGGCTCTTTCTGAAGTCTGCAGCATCCTCTGGCGGAGCCTCAAGGAAAGGATGGCTGCCCAGGGGAGAGGTGCAATGAGGTTTTGTCTCGCATTGCAAGGGCAGAGTTTGGGGCTTCTTGAAATGTGCTCTGGTGTCACCTATCTGCAAGAAGAGCTTTAAGAACAGGTCTTCTCTGGAAGAGTTTTAAGAACAGGTCTTCTCCGGGAGGCTTCACACAAGCCCTGGATTTCAGGAGTCACTTCCCATGGCCACACCAGCACCTCTCCTTGTGTCAGGAGCCTGGCTCCCTCCACATGCTTGCCCTTGGATACGAGAGTTGCCCCGTGGGCTTCAGAGAGGAAGGGGCAGTCCAGCGATTAGCCTGGGACTTGGGGCACTGCGTTTCCATTCCTTGATGACTTTGGTGCCCCAGGAGCAGGAGTGGCGTTCACAGTGGTGTGACCTGGTGGGCAGACAGACCTGGTTTCTAACGTCTCCCTTTTTCCTGGTCTTATTCACCATGATCAAAGCCCAAGGAATTCACTCCCAGGCAAAGGAGACAGATAAAATCTGGCTTCTCAGGCTGCAGTTCCCTCCTGGACTTTGCAGTGCTTTGGCGGAGAGGACAAAATGTGTTGTTGCGTCCTGCGGTATTGCAGCAGGCTTGTGTCGAGACGAGTCGTCCCACTCACAGGGCACTCGGGTTCAGCGTCTTCCTCGGCCCAAGAGGATTCAGACATCTCTCTCCCACCTCCCAACTCTTTCATCCCCCCTGTTGAAACACTCAGGAAAGAGTTAGTGATTTAGAGAGCGCGAACAAGCCACCTGTCCTCCCTCTCTCCCCGCAGCAGTTAGGATGCTTATCAGGAATGAGGGAGACAGGGCTTGATATTCTGCCCTAAGAAGCCGTGGGGTGGCACCTGAGCAACACCCAAAGTGCAGCAGAGCATCCAGGACACATGGAGAGCTGAGAAATGTACCACTGGCAGCGTGAAATCCAGCCTACCCTGCTCCCTGGGGACCCTCGGCACGCGAAAGCAGCACTCAGAGAATCCCTCCTAAGGGGACCCTCACAGATTGACATGCAGCACGACCCCGTGCAATAGCGCTGCCAACTTTTTGCAGCAATTCACTCAATCCTTGTGAAAGCAAGACTAAATTGGACAGCAGTCTGCACTTCATCTTCTCTCCCAACTCCTCTGGGTGAGAACTGTTGAGCAGACCAGGTTTCAGATAAAGTAAAAGCAAACACCATTCCCTTGTGCTAAGATACAGGAATATTATCCTGACATTTTAGCATGGATCACTCATATTGCTGCTCATTCCTTCTGCTCCTAGAGCTGTATCTTGACAATAGAAACATTCTCTGAATACAAACAAAATAATCAGTGTTGAAAACCAAATTCATGGTGGAAGCACACACTCCTCAGTGGGAAATATCTGTCAGGCGAGATTTGCCTCTTGGCCTATAGGAGCCTAAGCAAGTTGAATTTCCACCAGCTATTTTTATTCTAAATACTTTTATTATTCCTTTCCTACAGTAGTCTTGTTGCCACATAACTGAGTGAATGATTTCTAATATTTGGCCAGTAGCCTGATAATTACAGGGCCCAGGTTCAAATTTGTAGAATACAAGTATAGAAAAGAAAGGTCAAAAGCATGATGAGTCCAGTGATGCTGACCTCACTAAGGTGAGATGGTAAATTGAGGAATTTGTCTTACCTCAAGGAATTACCAATCATCATCCAACATTCTCACAAGCCATTAAAATGTAAAGATTAAAACTTCCACTTCAGTTCAAAAAAATAGTTTCCTCGAGGACTTTATCTGTGATTTGTACTGGAGACAAAACTTGTGTGTTTCAGTACTTGGCAGCCCACAGAGTGATTTGTCACATCTACTGTCTGTTTAAAATAATTTTACGTGATAAAGGACAGCTTGTGGTGCAAGTGCCTGTCCAGCTGACTGTAGCACTGGGTTGTGGATGAGAAACAGTGGCTTGCCCTACAGAACAGTGGTTGTGGGAGACACAAGTTTCTGTTCATACTTCTCCTAAGCCCAGATTTACCCCACCAGAGCTTAGGCACTTAAGGTAGAAGCAGGGTCACTATAAACTTTTATCACTGGAAATAATCAGCCAGCACCCATACTGGGAGATGCGGAGGGGCTGGATCTAGCTGGTGGAGAACGCTGGGCTGTAAGATAAGCAAAGACATTTGTTGACGCTGAGGAGCAACATGAGGAGCTGTTGGCAACGTGAGCAATTTAACAAGATCCTATTTGAGTTTCTGAGTGAAAACAGAACTCCTTAGGACACAGAGCTACTTGAAAAAGTCACATGACACGGGCCTCCTCTGGAGCCCAGCTAGGGCTGTGTCTTCTGTTACGTAGTGAGAGATGCATTGATGGGGCCTCCAGGCCTGCTGGTGCCCATATGGCACCAGGAAGTTCAATACTCTTTGCAAGGCCTTGGGCCATTTCAAATGCAGTCACCAAAAAACAAAAACAAAAACAAAAACAAACAAACAAACAAACAAACATTCATTTAGGTGCTGGCTCTGAGTTTCTGGTGGTTTCGCTGCTTAGAGGTTTCAGCACTAATAGACTTCAATGGCAGATGCAGTCTTTGGGATGCGTTTTGAGCAAGAACCATGAAACACTTCATTTTGCATATACGAAAACAAATTGGTTTTAACTCGATTGGAATTTTGTTTTCAGTGTTGTGGAAACGGTAGCAAAAGCTATGTAAATTCACGTATTTTTTCAACCACGTCTTCCTAGTGAAGATATATATGAGTCATTGGACAAACAAAGTCCCCACCGAAGCTGTTAATTTTACTGTCGTCCAGCCTGGCGGATGCAGAGAGACAGTAAAGCCCCAAACGCCAGCGAACGAAGTCCTGGCAGCCAGCTTGGATCTGTTTTCAGAACTGGAGCCCTGAGACTCGATCTTTTGGAAGATTTCAGCAAAGCTGGCTCGCTTTCTCATGGGAACAGAACACTTTCACACAACTTGCACGAACGCTCTGCCCTGAGACTTGAGATTTTCTTTTTGAGGGTCAGAAAACATCTTAAAGCCATGCATTTCCTCCTCTCCCTGTTGTCTCCCCCTATGAAATCCTATGTCTCTTGTCTTCCCTGGGTAGGATGGTGCCAGGGCCACCTGCAAATCTTTCTCACATGAGGAAAATTACAACAGCAATGGAGGCATTGCAGGCTGCCTGCAAAATAGGAAATAAGCAAGCTCCAGTCCTCAAAATCTCGCTTTTGCCTGAGGTGGGTACTCCTACAGAATAGATCTACTGGCTGGTCTGTGTTAAAACATAAGAGCAGCGATTGTGATACTCTTGATTGTGGGTGAGACTCTGTACTTCTTCGGACAGAAATATTTTAAAAGCAGAGGGGGAAGCACTTGAAGGAATGGGGTAAAACTGCCCCCTGCCTGCCACTGTGAAGAATTCAGCACCTCAATCGGCACTTAACGTGGAACTGGGCAAGGCGAGCCTTCCCCAGGTACCCTGGCTCAGGACCAGTAACGCCCCCCCGTGCCTAGCGCCATGGCCGCACCGCTCCAGGCTGGCACCTCTGGGGACACGGACAGGGCTGAGGGCTGGCGCGAGGGCCACCAAGCCTCTCCTCAGCGGACAGGTGAGCCTGCAGTATGGCACAGGGGCCCCTGCTCCCTGCCCAGCGGGTTTTGGTTTGTTTCTGTTATTCAGCTGCTGGCTGAAGGCTTCCTCCTGAAGCAGTCTTCGTCTCCTTGCCAGGCAGCGCTTTCCCTCACAGGTCCAACGAACGGGCTGGCACACAGCGGGGAGCGGGCCTAACCCCGCACCCAAGATGGCTGCCCGCTCCTGACATGCCGCTTCCCTCACTCAAGATGGCGGAAAGGCTGGGCGGCTGGGGTGGCGAAGTCGAAGGCGGCCATGTTGCTTTCGGGCAGGCGGGCCGTACCATCGCTCTGAGAAGAGGGGGGGAAAGGTGGTTTCTCCCGG
>VXAV01002950.1:28957-40999 GCA_013399715.1 Alectura lathami
GGGGCCTGGGGCTGCTCCGCCGCGTCCCCGGGGTGTCCCAGCCCCAGGCCCCGTGCGGGTGCCCCGCTGGCGTTGCACGGAGCTCAGCCCGTGGTGGGGCGCGTGCGTTTTGGCCCGCTTTCCAGTCAGAGAATCTCGATGGCCGACTTCTGCCAGGTGCAGGGGAGAGGCTGTGGCTGCTGCTCGCGGTGCCGGGGTCACGCGCATGAAAATCTGTGGGCTGTGTGGAGCACGTGGTGGAAAGCAGAAGGTGGTCGCAGCTGTGTTTTGTTAGGGGCCCGAGGGATAACGTGGTGTGGCCTTGTTGAGGTGGGCTGGGAGCAGTGGTGCTGGGCCACCCCTGAAGTGTGCTCAGCCTCGATTTTCTCAGTAAAAGAGCATTTTTAATTAATTTCGGGGGTTTCCAGTGAAGCCTCTTGTGCCTTTGTTGCTTAGTGAGGCAGAACTAAAAGTTTCACACATTCGAAGATTTCAAGGAGATTGTGCCCTGGAGGATGAGTTGGGGTGCGCAGGGGGAACTCCCAGCTTATCCAGCGGGGCACAAACAGGCTGTGACAGGAGAGGTGCAGGTGTGCTCACTGTGCTGACATAGCTCACAAATCTATCTGCCTCGCATGGGAATTTGTGTGAATAAATTTGATTTTCTAGCTGACTAATGCAGGTGAGTAACTCCAGCTCTTATTTATGCCCTCTTAATTCTCTTTTTCACCTTTGGTAGTTAATTATCTCACTGTCGTTAACATTCTTTATCATCACAATCCCTCTTCAAGACAGGCAAATGTTATCTGACTTTACAGGGGAAAGCAAAAATCAGAAGAGGCATCACAGCTGGTCTCTGGCTTGGCCGAGAGCTGAAACTAGGTGTTACAAGCCTGCAGCAGTGACTCTTGCTGCCCTCTGCTTGCAGCAGTTTGTGTGCTCTTAAATGTTCCTTCTGTCTGCTGTCCCATGGCTCCCATTGCTTAAAGTTTGAGCCCAGGCATCCAAAAGAACAATTGTGCTCTCCAGCACCATACCAGCACTTTGAAGAGGTATCTGGGCAGCATCTGCAGAGGATAACCACGCTCAAGCGAGGGCTCATTTTCTTCTCACACCATCAATTGTTCAGGGGTTCCTGTTTCAGTGTCTTCCCTTTGTTGTGCATGTGCACACAGCTGTCAGGAGTTTAAAAGAACCCTCCGTAGGAAGATAGGTTAGGGAGGAAGTTCCTCTTCACTTCTCTGACAAGAAACTTAGGATTTCACTGAAGAGGCTCAAGGAGAATCAAGCAACCAAACATTCTGTGCACTTTGCAAAAAGCAGGGCATGAAATGAACTGAATTGCACGCTTATACAAAAATCTGTTCTTAGACCTACCTTGTGTTTTTCCCCTGGATGCATGGGTGTGCTGTCGCTGTCTTCACTTCGGAAGGGCCGTGCCATGTCACATCAGTTAAGGCTCTGGCCAGTGGAAATCTCAGAGGTGAACAGTGGAAGTCAAGAGACAACACTGTTGTAGAAATACTTGCTGCCCTTCTTACTAAGGCAGTTTTCCTATTTGTACTTGGTTAGAGAGGTGCTGTTGAATGCATCATTGTATCATAAAACAAGTGGCGCAGCAGAGAGCAAACATAAACCTCTTCTTGGGTACTGGAAGCCACTGTTAGGTTTTGGTTTTGAAAACAGATGGGCTTTTTCTGGTGGCCTTGTTAGGCACAGTAATCGAACATAAATATGCTTTGGGTTTTGCAGTGGTTCTTTTAGACGAATTATGTTTCCTGGAAGTCTTGCATCCATGCAGTTCTTTAATTTGGGTCCCCTGAAGCCAGTGTCTTAGGATAGCAACTTTATTTCAGAAAGAGCTTCAGGGTAAGGCAGAATGTTACCTGCTGGGGCTGTTAGCATCTTGCCAGCTGGTTTTTGGGTGTGGTCTTGTGAGCCACAAGTGGTTCAGGGTGGTGCACGGTGATGGGGTGTGTTCTCCCCATGGGGTGTGAGCCCTGCCACCTGCCAGCAGCACCCTGGGGAGGTTTTTGCAGGGCATGAGAGCAGGACAGGGAGGCAGTGGAGTGGCAGGGAGCGCTCTTCGCACGGCTCTGAGCTTTTTCCGCTTACCTGACGATCTTGCATCGCTGCTGGGGCCTTGTTCTGCTTTGCTGTAGGGTTAGGGTGGCATGTGTAAGGCACATGTAAATCCTGCAGGGAAGAGGAGTGTGGACCGTTGAGATCTGGGCCAGCTAAAGCAGCAGGGATCGGGTGAGGCTCCAGGAATGCCGAGGCTTTACAGATGCATCTGGGAGCCAGAGCTGGGATTGTGAAGACCGGGGTGTCTTGTGTTCATACACGGAGGGAGCAAACTGGGCCTCGTGCTACTAATGATAGGTTTTTTTTCTATTCAGCTTCTGGTTGTTATTTCAAACCAGCATTAACTCTTAATTCTTCTAAGAGTAAAAGCGTCCCTCTCTTTGATTCAGTAAGGGAATGCTTTACCGCAACTTCGTCGTCCTCGTTCTTGCTGCTTTGGGTGGGAATTGCTCACGAATCTTCTCCTGTCATTGAGTTTTGATGCAGTGTAAAGAATAAGGAGGAAACAGCTTGCTTAATCCACTGGGGTAAGGAGCTGCTCCCTTACCTCCCAAATGATAGCAAGACGCTTAGAGACATCCTACTGACAAATTTTCAGGAAAAAATAAAACAAAACAACTTAGATGCTGCTTTGATACCCCTGAAACATTGTGTTCCAGGCTCTACCTCATGAAACTAAACCCTGGGAACACAAGCTGTTCAGTGCCGCTTCAGAAAACTCACATTTCTTCTCCAAGCAGTAACAAAATGTAGGCTTCTGAAGAAGAAAAACTGCGGGAACTGATTGACTTGTGGCATTTCTTCATTAGGAAGACATTTCGGTAAACAGTTTCTGGGCTGATTTGATCTAGAACCAGTTAACGGAAAAGATCGTGTTGGAGCGCAGCTCTCAGTTTGGCTCCCGATCAGATATCAGTGTTAGCTGAGTTCACACGTGAGCGTGTTTTGAGAATTTATCTCCGATGGGGATCTTAAAAAGGGAGAAGAGGAAATTAGCGCATCGATTTCCTTAAGCACTGCCAATCTGTGAGCTGCTCAGCACTGGGGTCGGTTCTGCTCAGGCACGGGGAACGATTTCGTGCTGGAAAACATTGAGAGGGGCGGGCCAGGGAACGGGCTAGATGAGAAGACGACGATCCTCTGCGGGGCTTGCTGCAGTAGCCTGTGATAGGAGGAGTGTTCTCACAGCTCTCTCCTAAGCATGCTGTTCAAACCTCTTCGCTCCGGGCTGGGTGTTGTACTCAGCGTCCGGGTGCTGTGTGTTGAAGGCGCATTTGTCTTCTAAATCAGACAGCTTAGATCTGCCAGGAATGTATTTAATGTAACGTCAAACGTAATTCAGATGAGAAGTGAAAGCAAGCACCGTGAGCGAGCCCTGAGCAGAGCCTTTAAGCAACAGCAAGCCACTTTGGCTGTTTGTTTTGGCCTAATGTTCCTCCCTCGGTGACAGATCTGTTGCAAATGTGCTAAATAACAGGCGTTTATAGACTCTGCTGGGTCAGGAATATAAACTTAGAATATCAGATCGTATCAGAGCAGAGCATCTGGTACTATAGGAGCACCTACAGGCCCCGGTAAGGTGTCGACACCGTTGCTGTGCTTTATGGGCCAGGGTCAATGAGCCTTCTTGTTCCAGAGTTATAGGTGTCACGTGTGGGCTGGGACGGGAGAGTCACGGAACGCTCAGGCTTGTGGTTTCCTGCAGTGATGCGTGGCATCTGGCCCTAGAGCTGATGGGAAAGTGCAGATGGTTCCTTGTGAAATTGTCAAGATGTCAGAAAACTTCTGACCCCTCTGTTTGTTGATTGAGAAGGAGCAAGTTGTTTTGAAATATTTTCCAAATAAAATACTACCCCCTCAGGGGGAAAAAAAAGTATCTATTTCCAGATATGTAAATTGTCCCTGTGCATTCTCTGCATCTCATTTGCCGCCCTGCTGCAGGGAGCAGAGCCTGGTGCAGGACTGCAGAACACAGGCAACGTTTTAGCACCAGCCTGGCACCAGGGGGAAGCGGCCTGCTGCGCGCTGGGGTTCCCTGCTTGGTGCCAGAGGGGCGGGGCGGGTTGGCCAGGTTTGCTGTGAGCTGCTGTGACCTCTGCTCTTGAGCAGGGCCCATTTGAGGAGCGTGGTGTTACTGGTGTTTGGTACTGTTGCCATC
Source organism: Alectura lathami (assembly GCA_013399715.1). NCBI lineage: Eukaryota > Metazoa > Chordata > Aves > Galliformes > Megapodiidae > Alectura > Alectura lathami. The sequence goes on from VXAV01002950.1 coordinate 33,180, forward strand.
TGCGGTACAGAATGTTGGCTCTGAAGGATTATCCCTGGGGTGTAAATCTGAGCGTGACCACAGTAAGCCCTCATCTGCCTTTGCTGGTGGCAGAAGTGACCTTGAGGCTGTTGCTGCATCTTGTAAGTCAGCAATCGGGAGGCAGCTCTGCACTGAGCTTTTTGCGTAAGTGGCTGATGTTGGATATGGATGAAATTATGATTCATGGAAGAGGGAGAACATTCAAACATCTGTCTGTTTTTCTGGCAGGATGGAGAAGAAGAAGATTCGGATGAAATCCAAGGTCGCTGCCCCTAACCTCCTGAGGGCACTGCACTCTCTGTACCAGTTTGGTCACCTCTGTGATGTGACCGTTCACACGCAACATCTGGGAGTTCAGGAGGAGTTTCTGGCTCACAAAGCTGTCTTGGCAGCTTCCAGCAACTATTTTAGGGGGCTTTTCCTGCATGATAAGGTGCTGGACGCCAAGAATTGCACGGTGACTCTGCAAGACATTTACACAGAAGAGTTCACCTCCTTCCTGGAGTTCGTCTACACGGCAGAAGTGGAGATTGAAGCAGAAAAGCTGCAACGCATGAAGGAAATAGCCGAAAGGCTCGAGTGCAAGGATTTGCTTGACATTTGTGAAGAAGTGAGAGCAGAGGGCAAGAAGGGTTTAGATTTGAACCTCCGTCTGAAAGGCCAGCTGTGTGAAAATGGTGTGCCACAGTGGGCTCACATCCCGCAGGAGGAGGACCGCAAACTGCCTAACCACTGCCAGGTGGTGGCAGTACCCGTGCAGAGGAAGCTTTGGGAGAGGCAAAAGCACAAAAAGTTGCTGGCTGGCTCCGAACTCATTGAAGGCCAACCAGCAGGTCTGCAGCACGAGGGCACTGCTTTTTCAGAACCAAAATCCAGGACAGCAAAGCTACCCAAGTGTAACAAGATGGATGCCAGGAACAGACTCAACGCGGGTGTCACTAGTCTGGAGCCAAGGAGCAGTCGTTCTCCCGTAAGTCAGACCAAGTCAAAGGAAGCCTGCGCAGCAACTAGGAATATGCTGCCCAAGCAGTGGAGAGGTGGAAACAGTTTAATTTCTAAGCATGGCAGTCAAACCGAACCTCAGAAATCACCGCAGCGCATGGCAGAAGTCCTGCCGCAGATCGCACACGAGAAGTGCGACCACTCGTTCCGCGTCCTCGGGCAGTACCAGTCGCACGTGGAGCTCACGCAAGACGTTGATCCCGCTGTCGAGCGCAGCTGCAGCGCATGCGAGCAGCTCTTTGCCAGCCACCAGAACCTCCGGCAGCATCGCCTCACCGCTCACGGCGACAAGCGGGGCTTCTCCTGCCTGCTGTGTGACAAGAGCTTCAAGCGGCAGAAGGAGATGAGCGGCCACACCCATAGGGCGCAAAAGAAGAAGCGGGACGCGCGGGCGTGCCCATACTGCGACAAGGTGGTCAGCTCCAAGTGTGGCCTGGCAGTCCATGTCCGAACGCACACGGGGGAGGAACCTTACCGGTGCGAGCGCTGCCCCGCCAGCTTTGCTCAGAGGTCTGCTTACAGGACGCATGTGAGGTACAGCATTCCCTGTGTTTGTGCGTTCGTGCGTGCGCAGGGAGACACGTTTCGTCTCTGCGCACCGGGATGGAGGCATTTCTGACGTCCTGAGAGCTTCCCTTCCAGAATTCCTCGGACCTGATCGGAAGGGTGTTGAAATCAGCGCGGATTTTTTTCGGGTTGCTTCATCGAGCTCTCAGTCTGGATTGAGGTTTCCCGAACTGGGAATTCCAGGCAAGCGTTTCCTGTTGAATCAAAGAGGCCTTATGCAACCAGATCTCCTAGGTGATTTTGGAAGCCTCAGATTTTGTTTTTTAAATAGGAATCCCAAAAGAATCAGCATCTGTTTAGAACACAGAAGGAAGTGTCTTTCCTCTTCCTCCAAATATGTCAACGCTTTCTCGATTCTTAATAAATAAATGCTCATACTAACAATTCACTCCAAGATCAATTCCAAAACGAAGATTTAGGGAGCTAAATGAAGCGAAAATACCATCAAATCATTTAAAAATCTGGAGAAAGAGTGGGGGGTGAAAGAGCAGCTAAACCAGGTAGCTCCTAGAGTGTTAGAAGTTTCTCCATATCGTTCTTCTGCTCTGTGCTTTTTGGAGAAAATCCAGGCTGGCACTGTGCTTTATGTTTTGGATTGTGTTTGGTGCTGAAGGGAACACAGACTGTGCGCAGTGATCCCCGAGACAAATGACTTTAAAGAGGTACCTGTTAGCGTGTCAAACCCAGCCTCGAGTGGGTAGTCTCCTTCACTGAGGGCCTGCTTTCTGCTCACTCACTCGTGCTGATCCCTGGTTTCAGGGAAGCCAGCCAAAGGGACTGCTCTTCTCCAGGGCAGGAGGGCTGTTAGAAGCAGCTCCTGGTGTTTATTGGTTTTTGATAACCAAAAGTCCACTGAGAGGACCTCAAACCGCACTTGTGTAAGAAAATGCATCTGCTGATTGTCACGTGTCTGTGCTCGAAGACCAAGTCCGTGAGGGGCCTCTTGGAGGCTTTTCAATGCGTTCACTCACCCTGAGGCTCTCCCTGCCGTGCCGATGTTATTTTTGGCAGATGTGTATCCGACTTTCTTTTAAAAGCTTTGCAGGTCCAGCTCCACGCCCTGGCTAGCGATAAGCAGAGCTGACCGCTGCAGCTGGTGGCTTACAAGGGGCTCTGTGTTGTTCTTTCCATAAAGGTGTTTAATCTGTATTCCCCTTGTTCCAAGTAAGAAATCAAGATTTCTTACACTCTTCACTGTGGTCTTGGAGGAAAATTTGTCATCCACCCTTTGCGCGCAGTCGGATGACAGATGTGTATACCTGAGGGACTCCATCCTTGATGGAATCCGAGACATTCTAGCTTTCTGTAACCATCTGGTCCAGCTCCATGCAACATTTCCCTGTTTGGCGTTCTAGTCATGCTGTTAATTCTTTAAATGGTGTGAGGAACAATTAAGAGGAAGCAGCTTCTCCCCCAAGATAAACGTGCCTGGAGTGAAAGGACTGAACCTACTGAAGTTGTTCTCTGTTGTTTGTTTGTTTTGACAGAAAAATCCATGAGTCTGGGCAAGAGAGGAAACTAATGCCAGTCTACTGGATGGTAGCTCCGCCTGCACGCAGGCCGAACGCAGCAAGCTGTGGCAGGGAGACGCGGGATGGGGCGGCAGCGGCTGAGCCGCAGAAGCGTGCAATGCGCGGAGAGGCTGCAAGTCCCGAGGAAGAACCTGCCGGGGCACCTGCTGCCCAGGCGGCCCGCAGCAACGAGCGAGAGGAACGGAGCTGTGAGGAAGCTGGAGCAAGAAGGGAACAACTGAGCGAAGAAGGGAATGAAGCTGAAGGTGAACAGAGTGTGAAGGGAGAGGAGGAGGTCGGTCACGAAGCAGGGTGTTCAGAAGTTGAAGGTGCTAAAGATAATGAGGAGGCCTGCGCTGAGGAGGACGATGAGGATGATGAGTATGCTAACGAAAAGGATGCTGAGGAGTGCGAGTCGGATGAAGGCTTGAAAATAAAGAAGGTAAATAGAAGTGGGGTGAATAAAAAGTCTGCTTATGTCATCACGTGCGATAAGTGTCACGAGCAGTTTGTTGCCCGGAAGAAGTACGTGGACCACTGCAGAGACGTCCACCAGTGCTTGCCTGGCAAAGCCTACCAGTGTGACATCTGCAGCAAGTCGTTTGCTACTTACAACAGCTGGAAGGAGCATCGAGCCTGCGTCCACACTGAGGAAAGGCAGTTTGCCTGCACCCTCTGCAATGCCACTTTTAAAAGAAAGAGGGATGTGAGGACACATTATGCACGGAAGCATGAGGGCAGAGTCAGACGCTCTCTCTGCTCTGTCTGCGGGAAGATCCTCAGCTCCAGAACAGCGCTGGTGTTTCATATGCGGACACATACAGGAGAAAAACCTTACGAATGTGGCATTTGTCACTCAAAATTTGCTCAGCCATCGCAGCTGAAGATCCATACCAGGTCAGCCTACTGTACTGCTTACTACCCGTTACCACTTCCTGCATGCCCTGTGTCCTTCAGCATATTTCCCTTCCTCTGATCTCCCCGTTCTGAGTCATTCTCCCTTGGTGTCCTGGAGCACTGGGATATAGTGTGACATGTAATACCTGTGATTAACTCTTTTGTGTAAGGGCTTTGTCTGCGTCTGGTCATTGCATGAATTTTGGTTGGGATTTTGAAACAGATGCTCTGTCCCAAGTTGCAAGCAAAAGCCAGTCATTGGAAACAGAGACTGCAGAGTAAGGTGATGGCCCTCGCTGACGAGAAATTGGCTGAAAAATGAGCCAAGGACTTTGAAGACCAGGACAGAAAGACCTGTTCTTTCTGTATGACTCTCAGCAAGTCATTTAGGGTGGGGTTTGGTTTCTTCTACGCAATACGAAAGCTGGACTTCTCATCTGGGCTCCTCTGTAGTCAGCGGAGCTCGATGGATGAATTGCTCTCTGGTGGTATCTGCCTTAGATGCATCCTCTCCCGGGAGAGGATGAATCATCCCGTGGAACGTCCCAGCTCCCTCCAAGCAGGGAGCCTGGCAGATAGCTTGTAATGCCGGAGGACTAAACTAAGTGAGACAAAGCCCATCGTCAGAGGCGCTGAACCCAGGGAACGGGGACAGTAGTTCTTTCTGTCTTGTGTGTGTTCTTACAATGATTTTAAGAATGGAGAGGCATGCTCGTTCTGGAGCATGTTTGAAATGTCAGGCCGCGTCAGCTGAAACGCAGCAGAGCCACGCTGTTCTGTCACAGTGTCAGATGAGGTCTGAAAATTTGGACTGGCTGCAAGGGCTCAGTGACTCACGGGGTCTGTGTTGGGTAACTGTCTGTCTTGCATCTGCAGCGTTTTGCCTGATGGCTCAGGATTAGGCATGATTTTGCAAATCGTGCTGTTTGGGCTGGAATAAGGAAGGACAGCGCAAATACTGGTAAATGCTTTACTTCCTGACCAAGCAGAATATACTTTTTTCTGGTTACCTTCATCTAGAAAAATGAAGTCTGTTTCCTGCAATGTATACAAAATGTTTAAAATAGAGAATTAAAAATAATAATAATAACAACCCTGCAAGAGCTATTTACTTAACAGCCATTTGTGTTTCGCTTCCCTTAGATCCCATACAGGGGAAAAGCCATATGTTTGTGAGGACTGTGGGGCTTGCTTTGCTGATAAAGGGAAACTCACGGGCCACAAAAGGACACATACAGGTAAGCCTTCTGTACTTCTGCTCCTTCCATCTCCTCCAGCTGCTACTTGAAAAGAACCAGTGGGGCTTTGAAGGCGCACGCTTTTTTTCTTCTAACTCCCAGAAGAAATTTCAAATACCAGGAGGGAACTACCTGAAATTTGGAAACTGACTTTGTGGTACAAAAGTGGAGATGGGGGATTGGGATTGGAGTCTTGTGCGCTGTGAAAGCGTCAGTGAGTGAGCAAGGTCGCATATGCGGAGGGCCAAGGACTGAATCAAGGGGTAAGGCCGCATGGAACTCAAACAAAAGATAAAAATTCTGAAGCGTGTAACTCCAGGGAGAAAAATGTTTGACTGAGTGAAAAGCATCAGGAAGACAAACATGCAGAGGGGAGTCTTTTACAGCTCAGAGCCAGGAAGGAGTTATGGGGGGGAACCGGCTGTGAGAACTCACGGTGCCTTTTCCTTCTTACTCAGGAGAGCGCCTCTTTAGATGCGACGTGTGTGGAAAACATTTTGCCACCAATGAATACTTAAAGTGCCATAAACGATGCCACATGGGCGCTAAGCCCTACAAGTGCAAGGTTTGCGGGAAAACGTTTGGATTGAGGGCCTCGCTAGCTCAGCACAGTAACGTCCACGCAGGTAATGGAACAAACAAATCAGGGCTGGGAAAAGAAACAGCGCGGCGGGTTGGGGTCTGAAATACTTTACAGTTTGGATGGTGACATTTCATTCCAGAGCCACTTCTACAAGCTCCTTGAGTTAGGTGGGGAGGAGAAGCAGCGCTGCTGCTGATCCTACCTTGTTAAACAGGGCAAGGTACCGTCTTATATCAAATGACCCTTGTCCGGAAGGCTGAGGTGTATTTCGTGCTGCTGGAGGACGTCGGAGTGACTGTAGTTGCTGCTGTTCCCCTTGCGAGATCAGGGAGCTGTTCCTGGGCTTTCCATCACAGCCAGGGAAGGCTTGTGAACATTTATCACGCGACCTTAGAAGCCAGGGCCCCAGGCACGTTTCTCCTAGGTACACAGCTGTATCCCAGTATTCATCTCGCCAAACTTCCCTACCCTGGAAGGTCTGCTGGAACCAAGGCCGGAAGAACCTGCCTTCAGGGTCGCTGACGGCTGTCCCTTTGTTTGTCTAGAGACCCGTCCGTACTTCTGTGAACAGTGTGGAAAGACGTTCACCCAGCAGGGCGCTCTCCGGCGCCACCAGCGCATCCACACCGGGGAGAAGCCCTACAAGTGCAGAGCGTGCGAGAGAACCTTCACGGACATGTCCACCCTGCGGAGACACGTGTCGGTACGCCGGCCCTTACGACTTGCAGACAGGAGGGAGAGCGACTTGCTACGCGGCCTGACAGGGACAGGACAAAGCGGGGGGTGGCTGTGAACTGAAGGACGTAGGTTAGATGCGAGGAGGAAGTTCTTCACTCAGAGGGCGGTGAGGCCCTGGCCCAGGCTGCCCAGAGCAGCTGCAGGTGCCCCATCCCTGGGGGTGCTCCTCAAGGCCAGGCTGGGTGGGGCTGGGCGGCCTGGTCTGGGGGCACGGCAGGGGGTGGGGCTGGGTGGTCTCTAGGATCCCTCCCAACCCGGCCCTTCTGGGGTTCTGTGAACCCCTAAATCTTCGTGGCAGTCGGACTTTGGTGACGCTCAGCTACTGAGAGAAAAGTTTGATGGCTTGCTGATGGGTCACACTGGTGCTTGAGATCTGATCTTTATTTTAGGAGGGTGTGGAAGAATGAGGATTGGGGTTGGGAGACTGACTAGCACGTAGGCGGCTTTCAGAAGTTGGTTTGTGCAGTGTGCGGCATTTTCCTCTGTCCGGCGGCACAGCAGCTCCCACTGGTGGCTGCCAAGGCGATCACCTCCCGGGTCGTTGTACTGTCTTCAAAAGGAAAATCTGATCCTATATAAAACATAAGGGGAAGGACAGCGGTCGTTTAAAATGCTCCTTTTAAATATCTTAATTGTTTGATGAGCTGACTTTTAAAAAGGAGCAGCATTGCATGTTGTGGAACGCCACGGTTTATAACATCTTCCTGTTGTACATGAACATGATTTTGCGTATTTCCAGAGTTGTGACAGGCTGAAAAAATCGATTGCCAAGACCGGCTGTTCTCACCGCACCACAGAATTTTCAGAGACCTCTGTGTCCCTGAAGTGGCTGCTAAGAGGGAGCATAAGGGTTTTGGCTTTAAGTCTAGTGTTTTGCCTACGTGCTAAAAATCCAGATTCTTCTGAAGTGCTCTCTGGCAACGGAGCCAGAAAAGCAGCGCAGAGTTGGCAAAAACCACCTGTTCTGGCGTCGCAACGCCCAGCTCTCGCTCTGCCCAGCGCAGCACGCTGGGTTAGGTGTTCACAGGCTAAAACACCTTCGCGGAATCGTTCTCCCCACCACCACCCCTTTTTTTATTTTTTTTTTATTTTTTTTTTCCCCAGATCCACGACCGGAACGCCCACTGGAGAAGCTTCCTGATAGACCTTACGGCCAAAAAAGCCCACAACTGGTCCAGGATAGAGACCTTCTCCGCAGCCTAGCAACGCCCGCCGCCATTTCCGCCGCGCTCGCGCTTGCGCGGTGCCCTCCCGCCGGCGGGG
>VXAV01002950.1:41369-58842 GCA_013399715.1 Alectura lathami
AGGCCCGCTGTCGCAGCGGGGGCAGCCCTCTGCCTCTGGGCGCAGGAGGCAGGTGAGCGGGCGGGCTCGGCTTGCAGCCTCCGCGGCCTCGTCGGCTCTGGGGTGAGTCGTTCCGTTTGGGGCCGTCTGCCCTCCCAGCGTGCCCCCGCCTCCGAGCGAGCCGCAGGCAGAGGTTTGTGCTTTGGGGCCTCGTGCCCTGCTGGGCACCGGTGTGAGCGCAGGTAGTGGGTGGGCAGGCGTGAGACAGCACGATGAGTAGTTAAAGTAGTTAAAATAAAATTGTGCTGATTTTGCTGGGGAAAAAGTCTCGTTCTGGTAGCGTGGGTTATTTCAGATGAAGCGCTGGTCTGCGCTCAGCTCACCTCTGATGTGTGTGGAGTGCTGGTGTGCTGTGTGAGGGGAGGGGGAGACGCCTGAGTGATGCGAAATGGAGTTTCAAAACATATTCCAGGATTATCAGGAGGTCAGCCTTTCAGTGAGGAGCCAAAGTTGTTCATCAGAAGAAGCCTAAAGTGTGGCATTGGGGCTGGATGTAAAAGCAGGCAGTGTTGTGAGGAGCTTGACATGCTCTGAGCTGTCCCAGGCAAATGAGCAGGCTCTTTACCTCCCTCACCTTCAGAGTATGTTTCTTTTTTAAGGTGGAGTAAGTATCATGTGGTAACAAAGCTTTTTTGGTATTCTTTAGAATAATTTTAGTGTCAGTATTTCTATCTTAAGCTTACAGAGCTGAAGATTCAAAGGCTAGGAGATGGGAAGGGTTCAGCTCTGAGGAGAACCCTATTCGGCAGAAGCTGGGATAGAGGGCTGGGCACCCGCTGGGGGTGGTGTCCACCCTTCTGTGGGACCCTGGGGCAACCCCTTACTTCCCTGGGGCCTTTCTGCCTTATTGGTAAGCTCTGTAGGGCCGGGACTCCCCGCAGCGTTTTGCCTTGTGTGCTGTCGAGTCCAGCCAGCGTTCAGTTTGTGTGGCTGCTCATGATCCTCCCCTTTGTGTTCTGTAGCTCTCCGTTTTACAGCACAGAGATCAGGGCTCTGTGAAAATGTCTTCTCAAAACTCTTTCTGCAGAAAGTTGTTTTGGGATGCGAGCCTGATTTTTGTGTTGTACAGACTAAAATTTGAGTTTATGCAGCAGAGAAAAGAGCATCTCTTTCTGATGCTGTCAGTATTGTTCTTGTGTCTCTCTTTTGTTAATTAATATGGCTTCCTTGCAGTTATAGTGGTATAAATTTGTACCATTTAAACACTTGCAGGGAAGGCGTTGCCCAAGGTGTTTTCACAGAAATATTGTTGGTTCTGGGATCTAACATTTAAAAAAAAAAAAAAAAAAAAAAAAACCAGTTATTCTGAGAACTTTGAAGCAACTGAAAACGTTAGTTGGAAATAAGACAGAACCTGAATGGTGCTGGGAGGGACGAGTTGTGAGTTGTCAGCTTCCGTGCAGACAGCTAACGCAGTGTTGTTGACAGCTTTTTGCAGAGAGAAGAAAGATGGAAAGCAATGCGGTTTTACTGGAATCCAAGTCCTCTCCCATCAACCTGCTGAATGAAATGCACCAGCTGCGCCTCCTGGGCCACCTCTGCGACGTGACGGTCAGTGTGGAGTACCAGGGGGTCAGGGCAGAGTTCGTGGCCCACAAGGCCGTGCTGGCAGCCACGAGCAAGTTTTTCAAGGAGGTGTTCCTTAATGAGAAGAGCATGGATGGCCCGAGAACCAACGTGTTCCTGAACGAGGTCCAGGTGGCTGATTTTGCCTCGTTCCTCGAGTTCGTCTACACGGCGAAGGTGGAGGTGGAAGAAGACAGAGTGCAGCGTATGCTGGAGATAGCCGAGAAGCTGAAGTGCTTGGACCTCTCAGAAACCTGCTTCCAGCTGAAGAAGCAGATGCTTGAATCAGTGCTGTTGGAGCTGCAGAACTTCTCCGAGTCGCAGAACTCTGAGGAAGAGAGTGCAACCCAGCCCAGCGTTTTGCTGGAGTCTAAAGCAGCTGCTGTGGCAGAAGCTGTGCGGGCGGACTGTCCCCTGGGTCCTGCGGGCTCCCCAGCAGGCGGGCCCAGAAACGGAGCGTCTCCTGAGGTGCCGGCTCCCAAAACAAAAGAGAAAGTGGAGAAAAAGAAGGAAATGGTGAAGCCTCCTTATGCCAAAATCAGAAGGGCGAGTGGGAGACTGGCTGGGAGGAAGGTCTTTGTGGAGATCCCCAAGAAGAAATACACGAGGCGGCTGAGAGAGCAGCAGAAGAATGCAGAGGTTGCTGCTGAAGAGGACAGCTACCCGCAGGACCAGGAGATGCGTGGCTCGGAGAGGGAGGAGGAGCGGGCAGAGAACAGCATCCAGCCTAAAAGCGAAGAATGCGACAGCAGCTTCGAGCCGGAAGAAAACCTGAAAAAATCCGAAGAGGACAAAAAGAAACGAGGCAGCAACTTCAAGTGCAGCACGTGTGAGAAGGAATTCCTGTACGAGAAAAGCTTCCTCAAGCACATCGAGCACAGCCACGGCATCATGTCCCGAATCGTTTATCGGTGTGAAACCTGCAGCCAGACCTTTGCCAACCGGTGCAACCTAAAAAGCCACCAGCGCCACGTCCACAGCAGCGAGCGCCACTTCCCTTGTGAGCTCTGCGGTAAGAAGTTCAAGAGGAAGAAGGACGTCAAGAGGCACATTCTCCAGGTTCATGAGGGTGGTGGGGAGCGTCATCAGTGCCAGCAGTGTGGAAAGGGGTTGAGCTCCAAAACTGCCTTGAGGCTCCATGAAAGGACGCATACAGGCGACAAGCCTTATGGGTGCACAGAGTGTGAGGCTAAATTTTCTCAGCCTTCTGCACTTAAAACACACATGAGGTATGAACAGACTTAACTGGCCTTGTTAGATTCTGGGGGGAGAAGCAGAGTCCCCTGGATCACGCCTTGAGCCTTCCAGTGAAGTGGGGATGTAAAACTTGACTGACTGGGAAGCTTCAGTATTTCCTTTTCTTGTGGCTTTTCTCCTGCTTTTCAGGTTAAGGGAGTTGCTGTGATTTCCTTTCAGCCAGAGCTGAAGCCTGCTGCTGCTGAAGTGCGCAGCTAACTTTTCTAAATGGGAGCACACCTGACGTGAGAAAAGCAACCCAATGCTGAATTACTTGTGTGATCAGGGCCGTAATTCTTTCAGCTAGTTTGCTGCCTCTTTGTATTCCGTAGAAAAATGTTATGCATGAAGTGTGAAAACAATCTAAAGAGATTGGGCTGTGTATTTACATTGAAGAACGCCAGATCTGGGCGCTAAGCGTAGCAGACAGCCGCGGTTGGACTGGGAACAGCCTGTCGCTGTCTGGAGGTGGTGGAGGCACTGTGGGCACCCAGCGCAACGCTGGTGAAATGAGGGGCAGCCCTCGCGTTGCAGCGGGACTCGAGTGGGAGGACAGATGACCTTGGAAGTTCTCGGGGCTGTTTAGCAAGGCAGTGGTTCTTTGTTTTGAAGGGCTTTGTCCTGCCTTTATCAGTCTGCCAAAGCAGTGATGTGAAAGCAAAGTTGAGATGTAGACAGGGAGTAAGTGTGGAGGGAGATTGGTCTAGAAGCAAAACCCCCAAGTACCGCTTCTGAGGTCCAATGAGAGAGGGCTGCGGTGCCAGCACGTTCCCAGGCGGCACGTCAGCAAGGCGCCCGGGTGCCTTAAGCACTGCTTTGCTTGGCTGCTCCCGAAGGCGGTGGCCTTACCGCCAGTGGCAGAAAGCACACCTAGCAGCAGCCTCCTCCAGCTATGCTGCCCCTCCGGCCGCATTATTGTATGGAAACTCTTTGTTATCGTGTGTCCCGTCCTAACCACAAGGAATTGTGTGCTCACAAGTAGTGCTCTGCTGTAACTGGAGTTTCTCTTCCGTGGTGTACCGCTGTGGGCGTGCAGCAGGCCTGCTGAGTGCCAGGAGGACACGCTGTGAGCCGGGGGTGACAGGAAGAGAAGTGCCTCGTGTCAGCTGGAGGCAGTGATGGCCCTGCAGGAGCAGCGTGCCAGGGAACACGGCTCCTGCTCCGTGTGGAGAGCTATGTTGGTGTCAGCAGTGCACAGAATACCTGCTTTACTTTAGGTCACAGGATGGTGACATTTTTCTTTCAGTCGCTCTATTTGTATATAAATTGTCTAAACCTGACTTGATTTCTAACTTTAAAAATTTTATTTTTACCCTTTAAAAAAAAAAAATTCTGGATCTGCGCCTTGATCATGCAGCGCAATAAAAGGGAAGCGGTGCTCCAGAAAGCACAGCTGGGCCCAGCTAAAGGTACTGCTAAAAGACAGAGTAATCTCCTGCAGGCGTGCAGTCACTCTTCACCGAGTAAAACAATGTGCGTTGTGCTGCGAAGGACAGAAGCAGACCTCGGTGTGTTAATGTGGCTCTCTCATTTCAGAATCCATACTGGCGAAAAACCTTTTGTCTGTGATGAGTGTGGTGCCAGGTTCACTCAGAATCACATGCTCATATATCACAAGAGATGTCACACAGGTAAGGCTTTCTTTCACAGTGCGCTGCGTGCTGTGAAACTGGGAGATCTTGCTTTCCTTCAGGAGCCAAGTGCCTTTTTGCAGGTTTTGATATGAAGTTAGATTTTCTCATCCCAAGGTGCAGTTGTTCTGAGAAAGGTTCTTACAGGTGGAAGGGCAGGCAGTGGAAAGAGCAAAAAGAGCTTACTGAGGAGAAGGGAAGCTCCTGCCTAGCTGGGATCAGGCACCTAAAGCATAGACTGAGGCTGCTCTGGGTGTTCTTCGGTATCCAGAGATCTGTCGATCATCCCTAGAAGGCCTGGTCGAATTCTTAAGAGAAAAGGGGTTTTTCTGTGAGCCTCGGAGCAGTTAGCCCACCCAGTGTTATAAAGCAGTTGTCTTGGCACATCGGCGTACTTCCAGGTAGCTGCGGTTGGCGTTGCGCTTGGCGTGGTTTGTGCAGACTTCTCATGGGAGAGCTCCGTGCCTTCTGCAAAGCTCCCTGATGCCACCTCGGTCTGCCCAGGTGCTGTTGTGAGATTGGCCTGTGGTTCCTCCCTGTCCAACAGCTTTCTCTTCTCGCACGGGATGCGTAGCAGCATACTGCTTTGGTTTAATTCTCCTCTTCACCCTTGCTGCAGGGGAAAGGCCGTTTATGTGTGAAACCTGTGGGAAGAGCTTTGCCTCTAAGGAGTACTTGAAGCACCACAACAGAATCCACACGGGATCCAAACCGTTCAAATGTGAAGTTTGCTTCAGAACGTTTGCACAGAGAAACTCACTTTACCAGCATATAAAAGTTCACACAGGTAGGAGGTGCTTCTCCTTGTTTGAATCAAACCATCACAATTAACAGACTCAGATCACAGCATCGCATGGTTCACGTGAAGGATTTCTCAACTAGGAATTCCTGTTACTCAAATTTCCCCCTCCAGGCAAGTTTTGATTCTGGACACTGTGTTCTTTCATTCTCTCCCCGTCTCCTGGTACTGCCCCGTGCTGCCTACCGACGGACAGCAACTCATGCAGTGCTTCCAGGAGCTGTGCAGCTGTGGTGTGATGAGCTGAAGGGTTGGCAGGGGCAGTAGCACTCTGTCCGTTTCAGCTCTTAGCAAATTACTGCGGAGCTCATCTCCTTCTTGTCTGCTTGCCCACCTTCCATGCTTGCAGTCTTTTCTGCTTGCATTTTCTCTTCGGTCCCTGTTCTATTCCTGCCTGCTTCTCTGTTTTTTGAGTGGAAAGCAGTGATCACAGGCACAATGTTGACTTCCTAGTGGTGCCAGCGGTGTCACGTAGGGTTTGTTTCAGTGCTGGAGGGAAGATAGCAGTCACTTTAACTCTTTGCAGCCTTAGCCTTTCTGTCCGTTTTATATTCTCCTACACCGCCTCTTAGAGGAACAGGATTCTCTGTTTTCTGCCCCATACTGGCTCTAAATTTCATCCTTTCTGTGGAATCAGACATGCTTTCTCTCTTCTCGTCTGCTCTCTCAAACTCCACGTTGTTCACCAGTGTCACAGGTTGCGAATGCTGCTGTTAACTTTGGTTGTGCAGCAGACAGCATGCTGTCTTATCCTGTGCCACCCTACAGGAAGCACCCTTGCCTTTGTACTCATGCTAACGACATTCTTGTTCGGCTGCTGTGCCTGTCTCGTTCCTTACTTCCTGCATCTGTGCGTCCAGCGTGCTGTCAGAGCAGGGAGAACAGGGGACAGCAGCCTGGCCATGCTTGCATGAACTTTTTCCTGTTCTGGAGCATCATCTGTTTCTGTGGTACCACTTGCATCTGTTACAAGTGGTTTTGGTATCCCTTTTTCTCCCTTAGCTAAGAAAGGAGGAAACAGGAGAGACTGTAACCCTGTGGCTCTTTCAAAAAGTGCTTAACACAGTGGCTCTGACAAGACAGTTGGTGACGCCCTTGAGCGAACCTGTTTGTAGGAAGCTGTGATACTCATGCTCAGAGAACATACCGTGTAGGCAGGCAAAGTGTTATCCTGGGACAGGGCTTTGAGTTGCTAGTAGAAAAGCGTGGAGACTTCAGCTCTGTGCGGGCTGCGGGCCCAGCCCTCGTGCCCTAAGTATCTGCTTCCTTCAGGGGTGCCAAAACTCCACCTGCTGTGAGAATTCAGAGAGCACCTTGAGGATAGCTGTGCTCCCCTTACTGCAGAGTGAAGCGCAGGGGCTAGCTGAGGGTGTGCCCGGCCAGCAGCCCTCCTGACGCAGCCGTGCTCCGCTTTCAGGTGAGCGGCCCTACTGCTGCGACCAGTGTGGGAAGCAGTTCACCCAGCTCAACGCACTGCAGCGGCACCACCGCATCCACACCGGGGAGAAGCCCTTCATGTGCAGCGCCTGCGGGCGGACCTTCACAGACAAGTCCACGCTGCGGCGGCACACCTCGGTGAGACCCCGCTGCCCCGTGGCCCTCGAGCCTTCCTTTGTGGCCACGTGGTGATGTGTTGGCTCTGCCAGGCCTGGAGGGGCTTCCTGTGCGGTTTTGTTGGGGTTTTGTTAGTTTTAGAACATAGTCTTCTCAATGACGTGACATTAAAAATGCTCAAATGGTTCCAGGCAGTGGTGAAGCCGTTCTTAATCCGTGACAGCGCGGCCCACGTAGGCCATGTAGCATCCGTAGACTGCTCGGTGACAGATTTCTTCCATTACCTCTGGGTGTTTTCTGGGCCAGGCTCTGTGCTGGAGCAGTGAGATGCTTTACAAGAGACAAAACTCACCTGGGCCACAGATCAGTGCCCTGATGTGTGTAGTTCGGGGGTCATTCTGGGGGACGAGGGGGAAGACCTTCTTCCAGAGACAAGCATGAGTTGGGTTCAGGCTTTTGCCTGCCACTCATCATGTGTTCAACCTTCTGTTTGTTTGGGTTTCTGTTATTTTTTTTCAGGTCCATGATAAAAACACACCGTGGAAGTCCTTCCTTGTCGTTGTTGAAGGAGCATCTAAGAATGACAAAGGCCACAAAACAGAGCTCCCAGATGAAGAATATGATGTGTCAGCTAAGATGCCCGAGAAGCTGCTGTCTTTCTCCGAAAACGGTCACTACCAGAGCTTCACCGCTCTCCCGGGGAGCGTGACTGCCCTGCACGACAGCAGCTCTGCAGCGGGGACAGACTGTAAGTCAGATGGGACCACGGGGCCCCAGGAGGCCCTCATAGCCACCACGCTGAGCGAGCTGACGGTGCTGCAGACACAGACAGACTCTGCTCAGCCGCAGCTTCACGCTCTGGTGAATATGGAGTAGGTCTGGTGTTAAAATCCAGCTCAAGCTGCACGCTTTGTCTAGTCCTTTGAGTTTGCCAATAACCTGCTGAGGGAACAAGGAGAAGATACGAAAAGGAAGCAGGGCTGGATACCCAACGGCATGCACTGGATTGCCAGAATTTCCTCAGAAAAGTAATCATCGGCTTCCAATGTACAGCTGCATCCCCTAAGGCAGGGGAGAGCAACACCAAATGCAGGTTGGTTTCATCAGCTCAAGTAAGGTTATTCCTGCAGATAAAAGAAGGTCAAGGTAGGTGCAGTTCAGCTCTAGCCACGCTACAGGGAGAGCTCCTAGCTAGGCTGGAAAGAAGGTGCATGGTTGGTTTGATTACACCTGTGCAATCCAGAGAAATGGTGTCGTGTTTCTCAGCCCAGTAGTTTAGGTAAATAAACTGTATTTTCCCTAGGGAAATCCTTATGGAAGTTTCACTAATGTGCATTTCAGGAAACTTCAGTTTATCTCTGCTTTTGCCAATGAGCCAAGCAGTAAGCCAGCTCACTCCTTGGCAATGCGAGGGGGAGCAAGCTTGGAAAGATCTGGAGTGTCGTTCCAGGAGTTTTGATTCTCTGGTTGCAAAATAGGCGAGTGGAAGCCAAGTGCTGTGTCTGTACTGCAGCGCTGTTTTTACTTTCCAGTAGAACTTGGCAAGTAAGAGAACAAAGTACGTCTTGTTTAAAATGTTTGTGGAAAATGGTGCTTGGAAGCCCCTTGTAGAAAGACAGCCTACTGGTGCTTCCCTGTTGAATTGTATCCAGGCACTTCTCTGCTGGCCCAGACAGTTCAGTAGTGCTCTTTTCTCCTCCAGCAGTGTTGCGCCAAACTGCAGGCTGCCTCTTAAATGAAGTACAGCTGGTGGGAACAGTTAACTGCTGTTCTGCTGACATGCTGCTGCAGCTAATTCCACTAGGTAAATTCAGGTGCAGATGGGAGGCAGGCAGCGTGTCTGTAACTGCTAGCAAAAAAAGATGCAGATTCTAGAACCCTGACACCGTGCCTTTTTTTACATTTTAAATAAGGAACATGCCAAGGTGAGCACAGGGACTAAGGGCCATAAGCGTCATCTCCGTTCAGTCCATGCTCTAAAACCTCTGCCTTGCATGGCCTGCTCCAGCAGCCCCTGGGTTTGGATCCCACCACCAATCCTGATGAGAATCACACTTCTGTTTGGGCATTTCTCACCAAGGCAGCGAGATCTTGCCTTAAGCATCTCTTCCTCCCCAGGGAGTGCATCCCCCTGTTCTTTTCCATCATGTCCAGAGGCTGGGAAAACCTGAGAGTTCCTGCTCAGGGGAAGCCTGTTCTCTGCTTCCTGAACCTTGGGCTTCTCTGCTAACACAGAAGCTGAACTGGAATGAAAAAGTTACTTTGTCTGACCTCAGATTAACTTGGAGGAGTTGAGTATTTTCCCCAAGCAGGGACAGAAACTGAAATAGGTGGCACTTAACAAGCAGCATTTGACTGGGAGGATTCTGTGTTTTGGAAGCAGCTCTGGATCAAAAGCAGCTTGCCTGTAGGGTGACCTCTTCCAGTTCAGGACCAGATTCCTAGTGCCAACACGTTAAAAACTCATTTTTCTGTTTTGCTTTTCTGTTTGTCATTATTTTAATATTAATATAGTATTTCCACAAAAGCTTTCTCATCTGAAGCTGTGAGGAAAGCTTTTTGAAAGATTGCATTAGTGTAAAGGTAAGCACAATCAAGCCTGGTTAGGGCTCATTCTAAGGCTTAGGGGCTGGCAAAGCAATAAAGAGCTCCAAACTGTGGCACAGAGCTATTTTTGAACCTTAAAGGGATGCCGGATGTGTTTCCATAGAATTATAGTCTATAGAAAGGGATTTTTTTTTTTTTAAGAACATTTCCAAGAGGTTATATTTGAAATATTTATTCAAGCACGATATCCTGTTGAAGCTCAGTATTCCCAGTGACCAATGTAAAGATGCTGTAGATACATTTGAAGTCTGAGCAGTAGCACCTGTAGCCAGGGAAGCTTTTGTACTCCGTGAATGTACAGGAGCTCCTCGTACAAACCGTTCTTATTAAAGTACCGAAATCTGAAGGCCAACCTTGCCCTGACTCGATGGTATCAAGCGTTTCTGTACCCTGCACCTAACACACAGATCTGCACCAGAGCTGACCCCCACGAGGCGGGCTGCACCTCCTGCAGCTCAGCTTCACCGCAGCCCCCTGGAAAAACAGCAGAGGTGACCCTTGGGGGTGCTCCCGTTCCAACCAGCAGTTCAGAGGTGTGACAGGAACCACAAAATGAGCACGCTGCTTGTGTTCAGGATTTTCACTTTATTAATGTACAGCTTCACACAAAACGTTATACTCTTGCTAAGGCCATTTCATTAGTCAGTTGTCATAGTATGTGTACTGGGGGAAGAATACAGCAGAGTGGCAGATTGTCACTTTAGAACTGTTACAGTTGACCACTGATACACTGGAGGACATGCTGTAGCCTACTTACACAGAACTAACAGTTGTATTTTAACGGTACTTACTCCAGAGCACAGTAACAGATCACAGAACCCTATGGGTACGGTCCTCTGGTCCACCAGCAACATCAGCACCTTGGCACAGCTGTGCACAATACTGACAATGGGAAAAATGAACAAAAACACCATGGAATACTCGCCTCAGGTCTGCATGACACTAGCAGAAGTAAAACCTGGCGTATCAACAGCGCATCCGAAGCTCTCTTGGTTACAGAGAAATACCAGGTGACAGCTGCTGCAGAGCCTCACCCATCCCTCACACACGTGAAGTGAAAGGAAGCACTGCACAGAGCACCCTGGGCTGCAGGCATTTCAAACACATCTCTGAAGTTACTGCAAGCATTTCTAAGGTGCCTACATCTTTGCAAAGCACGCCCGCTCCATCTGTCCCCCAGACAGCTAAGACAAGGGTCCTGTTCAGCGCCAAGTCTCCGTCAACACCTCTGCACGTCACAACAACGAGGCAGATCAGCCAACAGCAAAAGGGTCAGAAAGTAACGGGCAGTGCCTGGCACACACTAACAATGGCAGCGGGAGCTTATGGAAATGAAAAGTTAGAAAAATATATTATTACTTGTGTCAAGTCATCTCGGGGTAGGAGGGATGGGGTGCGCCACAAAATAAAGTGGAAAAATAGATCCAAGAAAATATAGAAGAGCCTTACATTTTATATTTAGATCTCAAATACAAAACACACGGATAACTAGGCCTGCTGCTGACGACTGGTCGGAGGGCTGGCGCCCGTCTGAGCAGCCCTGTCATGCGGTGCTTTCAGCACAGGGTCGTGTACTCTGCATCTATACATGCACGCACGTGTTGGGCACATACACACACAGGCAGACTGTACCTAGGTCACAAAGCCTTTCACTAGCACCATTTAAACAGCTCAGACGTTAAATAAACAAGATCCAAGTGCATCTGGCAGAGGTCCATTTCAAAACAGGACACAGTAACAATGCAGCAACAGATCAGAAGCTGTTATTTGGACTCTACTGGCACGGACAAATATTTACATGCTCACCTCAGTGGTACTGAACCTTAGGACAGAACAGCAGGGGAGAAATGTAGTTCCAAGAGCAAACTTTGGGCTCATCAGCTAACAAAACCCAAAGATTTCTGCCAGAAGTGTTTTTTTCACCTTAGAAAAATCTGCCAGCAACACCCATAGCGTTGTTTCTCATCTACCCATGTTGTCACAACGAAGAGCAGGATACTAAAGGAACACACGAGTCATTTGACTTATAAGCAACAAAATTAAGCTAGATACTTTACCACGTATCCCATCGTGGTCCTTGGCTGGAACACAAGAACAAATTATTTAGGCTGCATGCCACAAACACCACGAACAATTCACTTCAGGTCCCCGTCCCCTTCTCCTTGAATCGACTTCTTGATGCGGAGCAACATGGTTGTAAGCCACTGGTCCAACCGCGATATCGAGTCGAACTCTTTAACCTGTTGAAGAACGAGGGACTGTTCAGGCTAACATACAGGGTGCATGCGAGACTGCTGCAAGAGAAGCGTTCTGCATTTCTTAAGTGTGATCTTTTAAACCTACTCTCCCCAAGGTAAAAAGACCTCTGTTGTACACCGCCGCCGCCGCAACGTTTCGTGGCGGAACGGCGAAGCAGCGAGCGCTGCCTGCTGCTTTCCCCCGGGACCGTTGGCACCAAGCAAGGTGGCAGTGCTCAGAGCTCAGGCTGCAAGTTACCCAACGTGTCACGCTACACAGCAGAAAGCAAGGTGCATGGGGAGGCCACGTCAGAGCCCCAGGAGCAGCCAGCCACGAACACACAACCTTGTGGTACTCACCGCCTCGGTGTACGCCTCGGAGTTCTGCTCCTCGTGGGCTTCCAGCAGTTTCTAGGAGAACACCATTGGATGAAGTCAGAAAATACACTCTGAGTCCCTCTGGGAGAGGAGACTGCAGGGCCCCGACCCCCCACACCCTGCATGTCCAGCTGTGGCACCTCTGCAACCTCCTGAAGCCACCCACTGCGAACACAAACCCCGATTTTTTCAAGTTAGCTGGAATTACCGCCTGTCTGCTGCAGCTACTCCTGCAAGCTTGGTATAAATCCAATGCAAAACAAGTCTGGTGTCCTCGAAGACATTTTGAGTAGCAGACCAAATGCATGGCCAGGTGAAAAAGCACAAAGGGCAGAATGCATGTCTAAACATGAGCCTGTTAATACTGGCTTGACTTACTTTCAATAGCTTGCACTCCCGTGAGTCTGTGAATGCTGGGAACATTTCTTCGTACTTCTCGAGCGCAAGCTGAAAGAGAGAATCACACCCTTAAGCTCTTCTCACGCAGAATTCCTTGCTTTTTATTTCGGTTTATGTCTTCTAGTCCTAAAGCCACACAGAGAGCTTGAGGACACGTTCACAGCAAATCCAAGAGTGCAGGGAAACGAAGAGGCGAGGCCAGAATTTGGCCTCAGCCTGCTCAAAGCCAGCTGTGGCTTGAGGTATTGCCCAGCAAGAGCAAAGCAGAAACCAGGGACTGCACTGGACCCTGCAGCCTTCAGAGCCAGCTGCTTGCAAGGGGATGTGTAAGACATGCCCTGGTTTTCCCCTGAACCTCAGACTCTGGAAGCGCTCACCCTTCATTCTGCTTGCCCCAGAAAAGCACAAGCAACACGGAAATTCCAGCTCCAGCCTACGCAGCACCCAGCAACCCCCTGCGCCTGCAGAAACAGCTCCCTGCTGGCCAGGGTCGATCAGCAGGGGCGCAGGGAGCCAGGGACAGCCGCTGGGAGCCCACTGACCTTGGCGTTCAGCTCGTCCACGATGAAGTGGCACAGAGCGGCTTTGAAGAAATACTCCTTCGCACTGTACTTGAGCAAGGGGTTATCCATCGTGTTCGTTCCCACCTAGGTGTGAGAAGAGGTCATTAGAGCTGGGAGAGATTGCATCATTAGGAACTGAATTAAAAGCGTGACACCTGATAGACGTGTCTGCAAATAAAGGCTGGGACAGAGTGCCCGTGTCTGCAGACAGCTGCAGGGCAGCCAGACAGGCTGCGAGTGCTCCAAGTGTTGTCAGGTCAAGGCTGGACACAAAGGCGTGGCTTTGGGGGGAATATTGTAACCAAACGTCTTTCTAAAAGCCATCAGAAGCTGCTTCCCTTGCCCTAGCAGGATGCAGGAGAAGGGGAAAAAAAAAAAAAAAAAGAGGAAGCTACAGCAACTCTTACAAGCTGAGAGGAAACTGTCCCATAACAGCCTGATCTGCTCCAACAGAAGGGAGACCTGAAGCTTCTAGGCCACGACCATTTCCGAGAGCAACACACTGACCAACTTTTCATTGTCATGATATTTTCTGCTCTAGGTTTTCTCTACTTTACATCTCCCATCTGTTCTGCGACATCATTTAGAGAAGAAAACCTTCCCCCCCCCCCCCCCCCACNTCCTACAGAGGAGAACCCATCCCACCCTCAGATTTCGGTAACTGGAGGCAGTCCCTGCGCACGCTCACCTGCTCGTAGATTTCTATCGCCTTCTGGTACTGCTCCAGCTGCGCGGCGTAGGCGGCCACCTTCAGCAGACACTTGTTGGCTGAACTGCAATCAACACCAGAATGTGAGCAACGGCATCCTGGGGGAGAACATCCGTGCCCTGCCACCTCCCAGCACCACCTCCGCTACCTAGCATGTAGAACAGTGAGACCCAGAACCCGCAAATTGGGGTTTTGTTGTTTTTTTTTTAAAATGGTTGAAACACACGGAGAAGCATGAGGACCTTCAGCTGGCAGCATAAGAACCGTACACAGAAATCTAGCAGGCATTCTTTAGAAACTCAACTGGCATGACGCACTAGCACCTGCTACGCTTAAAATAACGGCGTAGGCTTTGGGCATCCTACCAAAGGACGTTTTTGGAGAGCCTGCTGGGTGAGGTGCGTGAGCACGCACGCCATCTCGGGCAGATCCCCATTTCAAACCCTTCCCTGCCGTACGGGACATCTCACGAAGCCCACTTGCCTGTTCGACTCTTCTCCCTTGTAATAGTCTGCAGCCTGCTCGTAGTGCGCAATCGCCTGGGGACAGAAACGTTACGCGTGAGTGCCACCCCTGAGGGCGGGTTTGGGTTGGAGCAGCACATGGTGACCACGCTCGCTAAAGCCTTTCTGCTCTGCAGATGGAAGGAGCGAGACGACCGTGCGCTGCGGGACCGCTGGGGACGTGGGACACCCAGCAAACGCCAGGCACGGGGCCGCCGTTGAAAATGCGGCTGCGTGCTTGTTCGCAGGCCCAGACTGCAGAGCATGTTCAATAGAGGTGACGCTATGGATGCCTGTAGCCAACACCTCACAGTAACCACAGCGCAACGAGGCTTCTGCCACTTGTGCCACGTGGGATGAGTATTTTAGCAGAACGGTCCTGGCAGAGCAGCACTCGATGTAAGCGGGGCTGCGCGCGGACAGCGAACACTGAAACCGTTAACATGGATAGCAGCACCCAAGGAAGCGGGGCTGAGGAGGCAAATTTTTTTTTTTTTTTTCTTTTTTTTTTTTAGAAAACACCACACTGGAACAGTAAATTTTCTTTCTGCAAACTTCGCGCAGCCCTGCGCTGGCAGCACCCCACGGCAGCGAGCGCGGGGCTCGGCACCCTCACCTTCTCGATGTCAACCAGCTCGGCCTCATAGATCTCAGCGATGGTGATGTGGTGCTTGGCAGCGATGGTGAACCGCCCCTGGGGAGGACAGAGGGTGCACGTGAGAGAGGGTCCCCCCTGCCCACGGGCACAGCAGCCGCGCTGCATCTCAGTCGTGCGATTCAGACGCGCCCGCCCGCGAGCAGCCGGCGCGGCCTCTTACCATGTCGGTGTAGATATCGATAGCTGCATTTAAGCAGTTGATGGCCTCTGCAGCATGAGTGTTCAGAAAAACAACACACAGTCAGCCAGCGTGCCCCAGTCCCCATTTTGAGACCCCCCGCCCTCCGATTTTGTAAACAAGCTGGGGCTGCTATTTCCTGGGAAATCTGGTTGTTTTGCACAATTCTAGAACAGGAGCATCAGCCCTGAGTGGTTTCTTCAGAGCTCTGCAACAGCTCTCTGCACAGGAGCCGTGCTCCTTGGCTGGGCGGTGGGCACACCTGGTGTTGTGTTAATTAAGTAATTAATGTCCGATTGCTTTGAGAAGGAGAAACCCAGGTATGCTAAGGCCTTCCAGCAGCCTGCCCTGAGGATCCACAGGCATATGGACCAGCTGACTCGGAAAGCTCCGGCGCTCCAGCTCCTATGCCGCTAAGAAGATTTGCACAAAACAATCCCGGATTTTGTCCCTCGTACCTTGTGGGTCAGCTTTTTTGTAGGCGTTCCCAGCGTCCACAAAACTGGTGGCCGAGTCGTGCTTGCTCTGCAGCTGCATGTGCAGCTTGGCGGCCTGGCAGAAGGCATTTCCTGCAGCTGGGAGAGAAGCACACAGCAACATGCTGTACCCCCATGGAGCAAGGGGAATTGCAGGAAAAAAGCTTCCCAGCGCCCAGAAAGTTTTAGAGGTGCAACAGCCTCAAAAGTATTCCCAACCCAGTTCAGCGTGGCGATGCTCTGCTTTGTACAAGCCTCTCCCCATAAAATCAGCACCCAGCCCCGCAGGCTGCTAGCTTTAGTTTTACAACTGTAAGCCGCACCCAGACGGGCTAATGTAACAGCGCAAATACTCAGCTCACCCCTCTTTGCCTACCCTCCCAGTATTTAAATCACTGGGCAGGGTAGAGAAGCCGCATCGTGAGATAATCCCCACGCAAATAGGAGAGTTTGCTGGAAAACGCTCGAGAACCCCTCCGAGCAGCTCTGCAGGCGTGCAGCCAGGGTGAAGCATTTGCGCTGCACCCCTTTTTGCTGCCCAGGTTACTGCAGCCAGGACAAACAGCAAAAGCAGGCTCTCCAGCCTGCACGCTGCACCCCGCCTCTTGCTGCATGCTGCAAGAGCCCCGGCCCCGGCTGCACTCACCACTCCAGTTTTTGGCAATCTTGAACATGTTTGCAGCCCTGGTGTACATCTCGCAGGCTTCTTCCACCCTGGTGTTGCCCCTGAAACAGAGCAGGAGAGCGCATGGACCTGGCACTGACTGGTTTTCAGCTCCGC
Organism: Alectura lathami; assembly: GCA_013399715.1. Classification (NCBI taxonomy): domain Eukaryota; kingdom Metazoa; phylum Chordata; class Aves; order Galliformes; family Megapodiidae; genus Alectura; species Alectura lathami. Next base: position 57,684 of record VXAV01002950.1, read on the forward strand.
TCTCTCTCCCTCCTCCTGACAGATGATCGCGTTTCATCCCTGAGCACAGGCAGTTCCTAGGGCTGCTTTTTCCTGCCCTTGAAAACAGCCTTTTGCACGAACTACAGCCAAAGGATGAGGCAACATGAAACCCTGCAAAATGCTTAGAATGTGTAATTTTCAGCCTTTTAATCTTCTCCTAAAAACAGGAACTGGAAGGTCAATACTGCCCCACGCTCCGCCGCAGCCCAGCCGCTCCGCAGACAACCTGCCCAAAGCAGAGCCTTTGCCCACCTTCCTTCCGTCCAGAGCTTCTTCAGGAATCATTCTTTATCTATTTTTAGCTGAAGAAAACGAGGAACTCGCCCCTGGAAATGTGCTGGCTCACGGCAGGCTCGGGCCAGCTGCCCGCCGGGATTAGGGCCGCCAGCACGCCCTGCCCCGTTAATCTGCCTCATGCCAGGAGGAAATTGCGTTTAAAACTTCTGCTTTTGGGGCTGCAGGCCATCAATCTTTCTGGGCTGTTGTTTAGCCTCCATAGAAGCATCACCAGAAATGCTCTTTTAATAATAACCCAAAAAAAAAAAAAAAAGGCATACAGCACAAAGCTCAGGGGGGATAAAACGACTCATTTTTCAAAGCCCTCCCAGATGCAGCTCTCCCAGCCCCACGAATACGCATTCTTCAAGGAAAAGCCAGGAACCCCGTGAAACCCCTTCGAGCCCGGCCAGGCACCCGCAGCTGCGGGGTCCCGTGAGCAGGTTTTCCTTCCCTAACGCCGTTCCTACAAGCACCCCGCGAGCGCCGCAGCCCCCGGGGGGGCTCTGCTCCTTGCCACAGCACGGCGACAAGGAATTATTCAGCAAAACCACAGCTCTGGGATGCGGGAGAGCCGAGCTCTCGGCGTGACACCCACGGGCACATCGGTGCCCGGTCAGCGCTCGCCCCACCGCAGCATCCTCACGCCCCCGCCTCTCCCCCTTCCCAAAGGGAGCAAACCGTGGGTGGCCAGGGGACAGCGCGTCCCCTCACGCTCTGCCTGTGGGGTTTTGCGGGCAGAACCCGGTGACGGCGCTCGGCCGTGGTGCTGCAGCTGCTCCGGGCCCCACTGCAGGCCCTGGCCCACGCTGGGGGCCGGCAGGGACCCGCAGGAGCCCCAGGCACGGGGCCCAGCGTCCTG
>VXAV01002951.1:0-10317 GCA_013399715.1 Alectura lathami
CGGGCTGAGATGCCTCCTTCACCCCCGAAGTAGGGGAGGGCCGTGCGCTGCAGCTCCGCGCAGCCTGGCCGTGGCCGTGCTGAGGAGCAAACTTTGAGCTGCGGTGTGGGAACACCCGCGCGCTCTGCCCCGCTCGGGGGCCCCAGGAGAGGAACTCCGGGGCTGCTTAATAAACGCTGCTGCGTCCGGCTGCCTCGTGTCACTGTGTAGCACTGCCTTGCTGGCGTTTAGGAGAGCAGAAGTCTGCTCCTGTCTGTTTTTCATTAATTAAAGGCGGTGGGATGTGATTGCACATCACGTGGATGGATTTCCGTCTCTTGCTGCAGCTGCACCACATGCACCCTGCGACCTGGCAACCCGGGTTCAGTGCCACGGCTCTCCGCCGGAGCGCGGCTTGGCCTTGGTCTTCGTTCGCCTCGGTTCGAGCAGCCCCTGGTCACTGCCCAGCCCCCGTCAGGGTAGGCAGGGTCGCTGCGGAGGCCGCGTTAGGGCAGGCAGCTGCAGAGGCTTTTTTGAAAAAGCAGTTTTCTCTTTTAGCCACAGTCAGGCTCTGTAATACAGGAGAAAGTTGGGGTGGGCTGCTTGATCATTATGTCATTGTTTTTTGCTTTAGAATTAGTTTTTTTTTTTTTTTTAAATTATTTATTTTTAAGTTGTCCTTTCTTGAACCATCCATGTAGCTCCAAGTTCTCCATGTTATGCGCTTCCTACAAAGTTAAGAGTTTATAGTTGGAAGAATTGGGTAAAAAAAGTCAGGCAGAAAAAGCTCAAATCTGCAGCCCTTGTATTAAAGCATACTTCTGTTACTGTGATTATTGGCAGTTTTAAGCAGTCTGATGTTGGAATTGCAAGTGGGATTGAAATTGTTAGTGCGATTTGTCATTGCAGTGAAATAAAATGAAAATTTGGAAATGCAGGGCTGTAGGGAAGGATGCAGATAAAATACCTCTTATCGCTGAAGAGTTGGTGAGTGGGGTAATCAGGAGTTCCTGCAGACCCGTGTGGAAATGGGCGCATCAGAAGACAAGGCTGTTAACAGCAGGGGGGATAATTCACTTTGCAAAGGCAACAAGAGGGTGCTTAAGCAGTTACTGTTCCTGCCTGTTTAAACTTTGCATGGAAATAGTTGAACTGTCAAGGAGCTGCTGTGGCTGCTGCTGCTGAGACATTTCTCCAAAGTTACCATACTGCACTTCCACATCTGTTTTCTTCCAGAGTCATCAAGGGAGTTTCAGGCACCGGGGTAGAGGGCAATGGTAAAACGTGCTTCCCAGTACTTCTCAGATATGGTTTTAGTACACTCAAATACAGCCATTCTGGGCAAGATCCTTACCTTGTGTAAGGTAGCGTTGTTATGCTGAACTCCGTAGCATTTCTTCTTAAACCAGCTCACATGTTAATTCAGTAAAATGCTGTTTTTAACGCTGTGCTTGGTTCATGGTTACGGTTTCAGGTGTTTAACAGGAGAACTGGTTTTCCTTCTTTGGTGTAAGGCTTAATGGCTCACTGTAATGTAAAATAAATAATACACATCCTAAACCATGAAACTTTTTTGTTCAGTGTGCTCTCGCAATGTAGCAATTTGCATTTTAATAACCCATTTTTAATGTAATACATATAACCATTTGTAGTCCTTAAACAAGGACAGTTTCTGCTATGATAGAAAAGGTTCTCTTGTGCTCTCAGGAGCCTTGATGTTCCAGCAGAATTTTAGCTTTTTGACATCTTTATATTCAGTGAAAATACAGCAACGTCGTCAGAGCAGTAGTTGCTGTGAAAGGATCTAAACCATAATTTTTCACTCTTCTTGTACATGAAGAGCAAGTAACTGGTTAACAGTGAGGCTTTACAAACGTAATAATGCCTTCACTTTATAATTCTTTGTAAAGTTAGTTCATTTACTGTGGTCTTCATGGGTGAAAGTCATAAATGAGCCTAAAATGTTCATAGGAGCATGAAGTATTTATTTTCTCACTGCAATCTGTGCTACTTTAGTTAAATGTGGAAGTGCAAGTAATAAGCTACAAACTTATTTTCATTGTGTGCTAGAATTTACTGATTACTGAATCAACAAACATTTAATACAGAGCTGCTGTAGAGTACTGTAATAATAGGCTCACGTAATTTAAAGGAACATCAAACTTTCGTGTAAATGAAAAAGAGAAAAAAGTCTTGCATTATTCAGACAAAACAAACAGACATATTCTTCCATCTTATAACAACTAAGATGTCAAAACAGATAGCTTGTTGAGGAAACACACGTCTTCCTTTAATAGATGAGGTGGAATTAAAATACCTGCAAATTACTGCCGTGGGTATGCTGGGAAGACAGGCTGCAAGGCTGTCATTCCCCGAAGCACAACTTTTTATGGTGATATTTTTGGGAACTGGAGATAAAAATGTCAGTGCCCAGAGAAGTATGTAGAGGTGGATGAATTGCTCGATCTGCTCTTCACTTTTGGTGTGGTGTAGAAGTTTTGCTTGCTTATATTTCCTAACACATAGGGGAATAGGTGAGCATAGACTATTTTATTTTAAATATGCATAATAGTTTAGCCTTTGGGAAGCAGTTTTTAACTTTCTGCGTGTTCTACTTGGTGGCACAACAGGCACGTCAATATATGATAGTAATGCGCGTGTTACAGACATCGCCGTTCCTCGTAGCTGATGTATTTTTAGTCCGAAACATTGACCGCCCAGTCTTTGCCCCGTTACGTCGGTGTGGATGTATCTGTTTATCTGTGTGGATACAGGAGGTGCAGAGTTTACCCATTTTAGTTAGTCTGAAGAGATTGTTCAGTGGCCTGGCGCCTCACAAGGCTACCGATAGGACCTCCATGAAGCAGGAAGAATGCTCCCTTTTTTAGAGAGTATCAGTGCATATACAGCATTCCCTAATTACGCATTTACGTGTGTCTGAGCTCATTAAAATTGTTAATTGCAGAGGAAAGTTAATCATTCTTGCTTTATTAATAGCAGGCCGGTACAGTTTTCCATGCTCACTTGAAGCTTCTCTTGATGTCTGTAGCTGTTCGGTGTGTGCCTCGAATGGAGAATCAGGACCACTTGAAACACTTTGCATATAAATTAAGTTGCTTTGCTTCATTTAATTGGCTGATTTGGGTTTGTTGCACTAGTGCAAATCCACTGATAATAATGGGATTTTGTTGGATTAACACCAGGATACCTGGCGGCAACTTTTTACCTTATATTGAGCAACCTTATGCAGAATTACGGCTTAACTATATCCATATTTTATAATGAGGCAAGAAAAGTGCAATATGATGAATTCCTTCAGTAATTACTGGCCAGATAAGGCTTTTGGTTTTAGACAAGAGATCAATGGTAAAACCTTCAGTGGTGGAAAAACAAAATTCACATATTTTAAAAAGTTAACTTTATGAAAGGGGCGATCATTTCACCAACAAGCATACATCTGGTTCTATCAGGCATGGATGTAACATTTCAAGAAGTTTATTTATTCACTGATTTAATGAGATAATGCTACAAAATATTTTTAAAATCCAGGCAGTTTTAGAAAAAAATAATGAACCATAAAGGTTTCCTACTTTCTTTTTTTCTTTTTGCTCAGGGTTTGAGAATATCATATTGCCGAATATAATATGTTAGCATTATTTGTATTGCAGAATAATGCTTATGGACTGATTAATAATAGGTGTCACCATTTTCATTTTATCAAATATATCCATCTGTCCTCTTCCCTCAGAGGAATAACAGATGATTATTCAACCTCAAAAATGGTGATAAATGTTTGCCTGCTATCTAAAATTGCATGGTTATTTTAACTGATGGAATCTTGAAAATTGAGACATGTTTCAATACCTCTCAAAAAGCGCACATACTTATAGTTACCTAGTTGAGTTATAGTCATTTTCTTGCCCTATGTGCCTCCAAAAATATTCGTATTGAACCCTACAGTTCAACCTTGTAAGTGCAGATCTTTGTTTCTGCAAAGAGATCATTACACATGGGTTTTCTCCGAATGGTGTAAATTTGGAGAAAGTCTCTGCCACAGAGGTTCCTCTTCAGTATATGGATTAAAATCTGCTTAGTTCCAAAGAAAACAGTTTGAGATTTTTTTTTTGTCAAACTAAAGCTTTCCTGTTCTATACAATAAGTGTCTTTTACTTCTTCAGAAATCTTAAATAATTTTACACATTAAGTAATAATGTGTATTTTTTGTCTATAAAACACACTGCAGAAGAAAAGCATGTGTAGAAGAAAAGTAAACTACCCTGTGCTTGTTTAATCATTTGCTTATATTTGTAATTTTGCAAAGGTCTCAGACTGTTTTTCTTGGACGTGCACAGTAGCGGCAGTGCTGTGTTGTAGTGTGTCTCAGACCTGCATGCCACTAGCAGAGAAGCAATCACCAGTGGAAAGCAACGACCCCCTGGAGTACACTACGTGGTTATAAGTTCTGATGTCCAGAGAAAGGCAAAGCGTGCTGTCAGTGTCTCAGGGCAGAGCGAGCTCCCTGAACGCTGCTAAATCCTGGCTTTAACTGAGGCTGTGCTTGCTTACGACCAATATTGGCCAACTTTTTTCACATATAGAACAAAACTACTGTGAGAACCTGAAGTTTGATACAAGGCAGGGAATTATTTATTGAACATCAGGATGATGCCAGCAAATCTGTAGGAAATTTGTAGACTGTTACTTTCTTTATATTGATTGTGTTACAGCACAGGTAGTAAGAATTCCCACCAAGAAAGGCCACACTGATAAAGCAGTGTTCAAACGCTGTATACTTGTACTGTTACATTTGTTGTTGTTGGTAAACCACAACAGTCAAGCAATGTGGTGTTTTATGTGTCCATGAATGGAGTGCTGGTCATGGTCAGTAACTGCTGTGTTGTTTTTTCTTTGCTTCTTTTCCAGGTTTCTTGGTGTCACGCAGTTTTCTCCTACCCATGCCAGAAAAGCCTTTCCTTGCTTTGATGAGCCCATCTACAAGGCCACTTTCAAAATCAGCATAAAACATCAAGCAACTTATATATCTTTGTCCAACATGCCAGTTGAAACTTCTGTTTTTGAAGAAGATGGATGGGTTACAGACCATTTTTCACAAACCCCTCTCATGTCCACATATTACCTTGCTTGGGCAGTGTGCAATTTTACTTACCGGGAAACTGTCACCAAGAGTGGAGTAGTTGTAAGTATTTCTGGTGATGTACCTGACACGTTTTGCTGCTTTGAAAACCCTTGCTTTTTGCAAGGCATCATAACGTCATGTACTTAGAGAATTTTCTTGATTAGCATTCCTAAAATTTGCCAATTTATTTAATGATGGTGTGCATTGTTTGGGACTTTTTCTGAAGGTTTACCTAAAATTTTCTGTTTATTCAATACTTTTTGGAACTAATTAGCTTAGTAAGTGTGGCTGCCTGATGAAATTTTAAGCTCTCAGGTATCCTTTCCACTTCACTTTGGTTTTTCTCAGGAAGTTTTCTCTTGTTTTTCCTATAGCCTTTTCAATTCCTGTGTTTGTGGGACAGTAATACTGGAAGGGTTTCCAGTCTCCTTCATGTATCACCAACATACCCTGCAGTGTGCTGTGTGCTAGCTCGAGAGGCTGATAAAGTACTTCATCTCAGAGCTTGCTTAGAAGCAGGACTTTACATACTGTCAGCTTCCTGTGGAGTTCCAGGCTGATGGAAGCACTGACTTTCTGGAGCTGTTGTTTCCAAATTTGGCATGGTTCCAGGAGTTATGCCATGAAAAAAAAGGAGAGAAAATTCTTTATTTATGTCAGTTTTGTTTTTGTTTACAAATATCAAGCACAGAACTGTATAACAACCCAAAATATACATGAAAAATGCTGTCAGCTTAATAGAATATTTCACAGTGCTGTCATCTTGATTTTTTCAGGTGTATGTACAGAGAAGCTCTTCCTTTTTAGTTCCTGTGAATAACAAAATTGATCTACTTTTGGAAGGAGAGGGCTAGGCTGGAGTTTTAGCTGTGTGCCTGGGCAAAGTTGTTTTTTACCTTTATGCTTCTGCAAATGCTCAGTAACTTGTGCTGTAGCCAGGGGGCATAAGGAGGGACTGCAGGCCTCCTTTCCGTGGTTGATCAAGACATGAAATGTCTCCACAATCACTTTTAGCTAGCCCGAGCATTGAGCTGCTGTGGAGGGAGCTGATCCCACCTTCTCTGAGCCAAAAGTTTTCTTTGCTTTCTTGTGCCAGTTCTTACCTCTGGATAGGCCTACAGTCTGACTGAGAACTGACCTAAATAAAGAAATGAAAATGTGTGAATGTGTTTTCAGGCAAATTTATTCTTTGATCCAGCTTTTTGTGTGACTGCCCGAGACCTAGGCTGGATTCAAGGCTGAGCTGAGGATGAGGGAGAGTAGGTCTAATGCTCTTCATTGGTAGCCCTCATGTAGGTCATACTGGAGTGATAAGGGAATTGGAGTCTTATTTTTTGTCACTGGAACCGTTGAGTAGGACACTGGAGAGACTTTCATTCCACTACAGTCGTATCATGTAGTGGCCAACAGACTATGACACTATTCTTTGGCTCCACTGAAGTGGAGGAAGAGTCAAGGCCAGGAGGTGGCACTCAGACGATTTCCCTGAAGGAGTATAAGGATGTTGGAACTGCTGAGGCTGTGTTTGCAGTCCCAGTGGTTACCTGTGATGGCTGTGCTGGTCTTGTAGCTCAACGTTCCCAAAGGAGAAAGGCTCCTAGCCCTGTTTCTTTCCCGTGCAACAGCTCTGTGCTGTGGGGCTAGCTGAACCATTAGTTGAGTTGATTTCAATCACTAGCTTGAAAAAGGAAAGCCTTTTTTTTTGCTTTTTCTCTCTCTCTCTTTTTTCTTTTCTTTTGCCCAAGATGTTTCTCTGTCAGTTCAGTGAGTTGAGTTAATTTAGAAAACGATTGCACAAGTGCCAGTGCAAAAAAGCAAGAAGGGAGAATGGTGGAGCTGGTGCCTAGTTCTTATTGCTGTTACCTTCAGATTGATCATCTGTACAAGAAGCATTGCTCTTGGGATGAGGAATTAGTTGTCTCTGGCTGTTGTAATAGTCAGAAGACTGACCTAAGTAGAACAGGCTGAGATTTCAGGCCATTTCTTACTCCTCATCAATCAGTACTGAAGCAGACTTCTATCCAGGTAGGAGTTGATGATCTTCATTGTAATGTTCCTCCACTGTAATCCTTCATGCTGAAGGATTTGGTCTCAAGCTCAGAATGATCTGGTATTTTTCTGCTTTAGAAAACAGTAGTTACTTGAATTTCTCCTTTAGCTCCTATAATATGGAAGTTTTTGGTGTGTCCTGTAGTAACTGGGTCTCATGTTCCTTGTGCTCTAATATGATACAACACTTGCAAGTTCATCATGCCCAATACTACTGTATTATCTTACCCTGACATGTCCTACACTCACCCTAAAAACACTTGCAAGCAGCTGAACTTCCAACATCAGTGTAAGCAAATACATGCAACATGAACATAAGGTAAACATCTTAGAGCTGGGTTTGTTCAGATGAGTTGCTGAGGTAAGCCATAATTTTATGTCTTTTATATTTCAGACCCAGGAGTCTGTATCCATTATCTAGGTAAATTTTTGAAATCTGAGCTCCTAGCACAGGCAATTCTAAACTTCTTGGTTTCATTTGAAGCTGTTTAGTCACTGAAATTTACTTGTTCCCTTATCCATGGCAAGTGAACATAGATAAAAGCCTTCAGCTTGCATATACTTTTGCTTTTGTTTTTGTACTTTCATGAACTTGGTTTTGGTTCACAAAATGTTTGGAGAGGTTTAGGGAAAGTATCCTTTCAGATTTTGGCAGCATGCTAATGATTAAAATCTCATCTCTCTCCCAGCTGACTGATTTTAGTAAACAGTTGCAGTCAAGGCTAGATAAACTTTTTAAGGAGTAAATGAAACAGTGACATTAGAAGCAGGTTTGTTCTTAAAAATGGTTATGTTTTACCTGTTCAGTTTTTCTCAAAGAATGACATCAACCTCAAAATTAATTTTAATTTATGCATGAGATTCAAATCTGTATTAAGTTATAAACAGAAACTGACTTTTGGAAAACTTAAGCAGCCAATGAAAGTAATACCATTGCTGTATCCTATGTAATACTTGCAGACAGAGAGGTGTTACATATTTCATACACTACAATTAATTTTGAAAGAGGAATTAAGACAAGTTGTGCTTTTGTAGGAGCACAGCTCAGTGGATGTGAATCATTAGCATAACTCTTTAGTCCATATGGGTCTGATCGGAATCCCTTCCAGAGCAGGTAATTTACAAGCAGAATTGCCTTCTTATGTGCATTACAAGTGTATAATTTGTTGCCCAGATTCATCTGGGATTACAGGGAATGATTCAAATCATTGGTACTGCCTTTGTGTTTGAGCACAGCTTGATTCCTGTGGAAGGAAATGGTGCAGATACCTCTGCTGCTGTGGACTAGGGAGCAGTACAGCTCCACCAGACTGCTTCCAGAGGTAATGTTATATTGAGGGAGCAGGGACATCCTTATGAGCTGGCTTGGCTGATCTTTGTATGACTCTGTACTGCACTGCAGCTGTGGCAGCTGTAGTCAGTGAAAGTCAAGGAATCAGTGTAATGTCATTTTTGCACAATAAAATAATCCCAAAGAATCCGCTTACCTTCACATGCTTGCTTGCTTTTGCTCATCTATTGTGTTTCCTAATCATACTTCATATGTATGTTCTTTGTCAGTAATTCTTAAAAGCAAAACATTGCTGGCTGCATTGTGATATCTGTCATATCATCTTTGTGTCTCTTTCCTTCGTTGTTGTCTTTATCTGTCCTTTCCATCCATCAGATCTTTTCCTCTTTTTTCCCCTGTCTGGATTGATATTTACTCTATTTCATGTTTAGCTGTGCTTGTATTCTCCAAACCCCCTATTTCTCATTGTTCCTTTGTCAAGTGGACATGGGAACTTACTATCTCCTTCACCTCTGTCTCAGGTTATTTTTCTTCTTTGCTTTTTTTTTTCCTGCCAATTCTTTTGGTTAGTAGAAGAAGTGAATGCTCAGGGACAGAGTGTATCAGTGGGGATGAATGCATTGCTGGGAAGTGATATTTCAGGGAGATTCATTCCTCTTGTATGATTCTTTTGCTCTGGATGGGGTGTGGAGATAACTGTGGAGAATGAAGAAGCAGCTTGCAGCTTTAAAGCTCTTGTCAGGGCAAGTACCTGCTAGAAGGGAAAAGTGTGTGGAAAAGAGTGGGTTCAGGAATAGTTCTGGGTGAGCGGGTTGGAAGAGCATGTGCAGACAGCACTGGAGCTGGTGAGAATGAGGAGCAGTAGGAGGAGGTGGCTGGTCAGCTGCGTGGTGATGAGCGGGTGGAGGAGGAATGCTGATGGAGGGGAGTGTTGGAAGAATTCTGCGTGGTTTCACTTTGGCCACTGCTGCTCCTGTTCTAAAATGGTTGCAGCATATGCTGCAGGACTGGCTGTGTGCAGGCCTGAGCAGAGCTTGGTCTCTGCATGAGTGTCTGAATCCATGCACGTTACATCTTAAGGAGAGCTCTACGGCTGGGTGGGTGTTGGTTTTAGTTTTATTAAACATTACTGCACAGTCATCAGTGCTGAGTAATTTGTCATGATACAAAGAAAGACCTTGAGGCTAAGAAAGATCTTAGGAGAAGAGTTATACCAGAATAAGGACAACCCTTATTGCATTGCTGTTGTTGTGTTATTACTTTCTCTAAGACATAATTAGAGATCACAAGCTCCTGGTTACTAAAGATCTTAATTCAGTACTTTCTTACAGCTTAGTCTTATCCTGGCCAGTAAGGAGGAGGTGTAAGAATCTGGCTTAAGGAAAATAAGATGATTACCGCTTCCATAGCGTTAACTAGTTTGCAGAGAGTCTGAATCAAAGTCCCTGCACTGAATTCTGTTAGGCTTGTGTTTTTGAGGCTCTCTCAGTTTGGCTTGGCATCACACAAATACGTAGAGAGGTCTTAAAAAATGGGATCAGTGCAGTATTGGTTCTGCACATGTGAAAAATCCTTTTTGCATGGGAAGGGCTGCTGAACAGAGGTGCATAAGCAGGTCTAGGTCAGAATCCATGAACATCACACAGGTCTTGTTAGTTTAGGTTCAGCACCATGTGAGTGTGGTTTTGTATTTGTCCTTATGTCAGGAAGGCTGGAAGCAGTGCCACGCTTCTAACCGTTCACGAGATGCTGGAGAGCTAGGCTGGGCGTTCTCTCATCTGCAGTGCAGTTTGCCTGCAGTCTGGGTGATCAGTCTGACGAGCCTGAAGAGCTGACTTTCATTAATAGTTTGGAAAGAGAA
>VXAV01002951.1:13006-24944 GCA_013399715.1 Alectura lathami
TTTTTTTTTTTTTTTTGCCTTTATCCCTATTTTTTTCTGCCTGGAATGTGGGAAAGTCTATCTGGTTTGTCATGTTACACTCATTTGTACTGGTCAAGGGTCCAGTCAATTTATTTGATTTTACATGAAGGTGTGCATAGCGTTAACAGATCTTGTTGATTCTTCCAGTTGGGTGCTTTCACACTTCGGGTACCTGTTTGGAAGGTTTTTCTCAGATGTGAGCATGGCACAGCTTCATTGCGAGAGCAGAGCTGCAGCAGACTGGCTGCAGTGGTTCATGTGTTCTTCCTTGCTGCTCTCTAAGGGGGCCGTCTGCATGGGCTCAACTCTGTGCCACTATGGGAACAGCCGTGTTGACTCTTGCGACTCTTGCCTGCCTTGCAGATGGTGGTTTTTATTCTCAAGTCTATTACATCTCATGGTAGCTGCCGCAGCTGCCGAATTGCTTGAGCACAGCATGTGGCCCCTTCCCTTGGCACCCTTCTTGAGCAGTGGGATGGGGACAGGTGGCAGAGAACCAGCTGCGTTGGCTTGGCTCCACTGAATGGTACCCTTAGGAAATCCTCGATTGCTCCTTTCTGGCAGCTTTCTGGCTGCTCTGTGCTGTTGAGACATAGCAAGAGCAGTGAGAGATGAGAACTGAGCCCGTTATCTTCTTATTTGGAACAGCATAATTTGAAAGCAGATTATGTTTCTCTTTGAAGGGTAAATGACCTAATGTGTATTAAAAAAGTTATCCCGTGGTGGATTATCCTGAAAAATATTTAGTGACACGTTTTGTTTAACAGCATGCAGCGGAGCTGTGTGGCAGTTTAGGACAGAACGTGAAGGCTAATGCATTATTTGAAATGACTGCAGTTGGTGGTGGTGGTGGGGGGCTAAAAAGCAGAAGGTATTTATTGGTGTTCTTTGGGGCACCTCTGGGAGTACCCACACTTTCTCCCCTCCCATCTGCCTTTTCTGAGACCTGTGAGTAGTTTGGTAGTCATGGCAGCTTGGAACCTCAGTTAGAGTTGGTGTCCCCAGGACAACAAGCAGTACCTTGGTTAGTAAAGATGAATAGAAGGGAATAAAAGGTGGAGGAGGAAGAGAGAAAGTGGATTCCTATGAAATAATTTCAAAGAAGGCAGCATACTTACTGAATCATTCTCACACCGCATATGCATTTCTTGTTCTCCAATCCTCTGGCTAATTAGATCACAGTCTATGGTAGAACAACAGTAGATCATGCTGGGTTTCACTTTACTGAAGAGTGACCTTTATGTTAAAAATTGATAGTGTTGTTTTGGAGTCAGTTCATTGTTTCCTTTTAAATGCCATGGGAAGAAAAGGGAGACTGATTTATACGTGATGAGAAAATTTGATAGATTTTTTGTTTCTTTTTTTTTGGGTCTTACCTGAGGAATTCAAACAGAAGCCCAGATCTGTATGTGGGAATGTCAATGGGTGATAACATGTACTGCTTCGTTTAAAGTCATATGTATGAGTGTATATACATCCATAAAACAAATACTTACATTTTTGGCTACTGCTGCTATCAGACTTTTTTCCCCCAGACTAAAGGGACAATTATCCTCATCTTAATGCAGTTCTACTAACTGGATTCAGATGATGGAAAATGAGTGATGCCCAGACTTGGTTTTCCTTTTATTAACCTTTACCTTTTATTCCTTGGCATCTCCATGTGCTTAAAATGTGTTAAATATGCAGTTTTAGTACAAGAGAGCAGGGGAATCACAGAGAATATCTGATATGTTTTAGACTGCAGAGCTTTTGCTGGATACCTTTTTGAAATAAGCACCAGCAAAGGAATAGTAGTAGCATTCTGCCCGCATTTAGAAGTCTACATACGATCTCATGCTCAGGTTGTATGAAAATTGTGTTCATGCAAATGTTTGTCTATCTGCTTTCAGAGAGAGTGTCTGTCTGTGATGCATATGAAGTGCATGCTCGCCTTTTGTGGATGGATTTAAAAATTCTTGCTATGCTAGTTCATACAAAGATAGGAATATATATTAAATCTTCTCCATTCCTGCTGTTTCTTTTGAAGGAGTATGTGGCTGGGGATTCTTCTGGAACCTGAAGCTTTTCTCTTCTGAGGTTTAGTTAGGATTCTCCATGGGGCTGTGGTCTTTAGTAGTATGCTTTATTGTGACCTGACACCTCCCCCCACAAATGTGGAATGGAATGATATTTACTTTGTGTGCTTAGTTTAAAAATACTCAACTAACAAAACAACACAAACCCACCAACCAACTATAAGAAACAAGGCCCTCTCCCCCACCCCCGCCAGTCTGTTTTCATTGGAGCTATTTAACATTTATTCTTGACCCAAGCCCAGCTGAGCTGATTTGGAGATGTAGGCAGCTAACATGAGCAGTTCTACAATTACATTAAATTTGCAGTATGACTCAGATGACCACTTCTTAAAGAGTTTTCATACGCAGAGAAATAGAGTAAACTCTAGGTTTTCTTCTTAAAAGTACTATGTCTGTTGTGTTCAGGGATAGCGATTAGTGTATTAAAGTTGGTAGGCCCCAGGAGAGTTGAAAGATGACTTCCTTGAGAGTGTTTGTTTCCTTGCGAGTTGTTGGTTTAAAGAAAGAAAGTTGTTACATTTTTCCTTATGTCTTCCTATCACATGAGTTGTGATGATCCACAGGAAACGGGTCGTTTTGGGTTGCTGTGGGAAGCATTACCTGATTTATCTGCCAAGTAAAACTGTGTTGGCTTCTGGCCAAAAGAAACCTGTAAGGCATACAGAGGACATGTGGTGGCAGCTTGGAGTTAAGAAACTAGCATGAACCTTTTCAAAACTGATGTGGATAGCATGACAAAACTTGAAAAAGTGAAAGGGGATGAAGAAAGGCAACTTTGAGAAAGTTCGAGATTCCTTGCTAGGAAACAACTTCAAAACACCTAACTAGTTTGTATGTGAGAGCTGCTTGAGCAGCAGAAAATGTTCAGAGAAAGCACAATTTAGGTATGGAAATGAAGATTTGTGATTTGCGTGGCTACAATAGGGCATATTATTAACACTTGTCTTTACTACAAAATACTTTGATGAGTCACACATGACTGGGAATGATTATGCCACCATGAAGTACTGTAGGGATAAAAAGGATCAGTGAATCATAGTGCAGCTGGTGGAGTTGCCTGGTTTCATAGTTTTGTTATTCAGGGGTTGATGGGTAAGAAGAAATATCTTGAGTACTGTTTTGTGCATATACATGTGCTTCAGCAGCATGTGAAGTATTTAAATGTGATTAATTATTCAATCTATTCTCTAACAGAAGTCATCAGTACAATAACACTTTGAAATACCTGTGTGAGGAAGTCCAGAAAGAAACAAAACCAATTTCTGTACAAAATGTATCAGCTCTGAAAAATGCTTCCCCTCAAATGCAGAGGGTATTTATTTATGCTGGGGTGACTGCATAAAGCTGAATTACTAAAACAGTTAGGGTAAACATTCGCAAGTTGAAGTGCTTTTCTGTAATTAGTGAGCTCTTTCAGCTAAACTTGGACAAGCTCCCCTCTACTGCCTAACCCTTAACCACAGATTTTCACGTCCTTGTCTTTCTTCTTCTGTGGCTGCCTTGTAGCACCTAGTCACTTCAAGCTCACTGCCCTTCATGTCCAATGACTCCCATGTTTTCCATAAAGCAGAACAAGTTCAAATAATGTTGTTGAACCTTAGGCTGCAGCTTCAAGTTGCATGTAATGCAGTGTAGCTGAAAGCAGCTACAAAACAGAGTTGTTCTCCTCACCCTCCCCTGCACATTTTTGCTATAGTGTTTGTATTGGATCGTTGGCTAAATGGTGAGGTTGTTCAGTGCAATCATCCAAAGGGAAAATAGCAGCAAAATTGAACAACCTTTTGACTGAATCATCTTACCCAGTGTGTGGGTAGTCCATTGACCGAACTCGGGAAGAGGTGGAAATGCATGACTGTCCTTTTTAGTGACATGTTATCGTAACTGTGGAGTAATTGCAACATTAAACTTACTATTTTTTGCAATTATCTGGGGACTCTCTGACTTGAGGTTTCATCCTTTCACATTGAGGCTGCTCTTGTTATTACTCCAGTGAAGAGGTTAATGCTGAGTGCTTGGTATGTGTTAATTTCACGTGAAGCCCTCCAGAGGAGTTAGGTGTTTCTTCCACTTTCTTTGTCTGTACCTCACCTTCCTACAGTTATTTCCTGGGGTCTAGTTGGTCATGGTAGTCAGAAAAAAACCCTGTATTCAATGTGAAGAGGCACTGTGCAAGGGTCCGCAGCCAGAGCTGGCCTTCTAGTCAAGTGTTGAATTACACTGAGAGGTGGTTTTCAATCTTCTCAAAAACTGTTGTAGGAATAGCCACACAGGATGACATGTTGTCCTGTCTATGTAAAGGCCAGTTTGGAGATGACAACCAACTGAGTTCTAGATTTCAGCTATCAGTGGCCTTTGCCTGGAGGTAGACATGAGCCACTGAAGGACCTGCTTTCTGTGAATGTAGGTTGTCTGTTTTGGAAACTGTTGCACTTTGCTCTCTGTGACAGTTGGCGGCAGCAAGATCTGTAACTTACTGACAGGGCTCATTTACTTAAGTGCATTTATTCCACATATGCACTGGCTGCCCTCTTCTTTCCTTGTGAGGGTCCATGACTGCTTGTTCTTCATTTGCTTCTTGTGTACCAGTCTGATTTTCTAGATGGCTTAGCTGTCCTTTTTCAGAAATTAATACTGCTTAATCTGTCCTTGTATGGGATTCATTTCCCATCTCTTCTTATTCTTATCATCCTTCTCCCTGCCTTTTAAGTTCTACAGTGTCTGTTTTGATATGCTGAGCAAGTGATAGGGGTGGTGCCACAACTGCCTGCAGTGCTGAAGGTTTGTGTATGTGAGTTTGTACTGTGGCATAATGATGTTTTGGTTTTTATTCTTTTCTTAATCCATTGTAACAGTCTGTTTGCCTACTGAATATCTGCTGAGCACTGAGCTGACATTTTCAGGGAGTTACTCCAAGAATTCCTCCCTGAGTTATAGCTAATTTAGACTACATTACTGTGTATGTATAGTTACAGTTGTTTTTTCCCATTTGCATTTCTCTGCACTTACCAATGTCTAACTTCATCTGCCATTGTATCAGCCAGCCACTGGGTATCATGAGATCCACCTGCTGTATTCTGTGCCTGTGGCTGTTCTGAATAATTCTGTGCAGACTGCACACTTTTCTGATTATGTGTCTTTGTCAGTTAAGGATGCATTCTTTATTGCTTGTCTTTGATGGTGTGGCATAAGAGTTTGTGACTAACAAGAAAATGCCAGTTGTGGTTTTGTGGCAGGAAATTTTCCAACAACTTTACAGAAAAGTCTTACTGGAAAAGATATGGCAGTATAATACTGCATGGGCCTGAACAGGTGAATAGAGAGTATAAAGTTCGTTACTAGAAGTCATCAGTTCAGGTCACTGCTTTTTACTAGTGTAGTAACATTAGCAATTGCAAGACAGTTGTCATATACTGACATCTATAGTACTTTGTTCAGTGTACTTTAGTCAGATGTACCTGCCCAGATGTAGATGTATCTGTTTTGGAATATTCTGAATAACTTTTTAGGCTTTATTGCCTCTGTTGAACAGATGTCTGACGTACAGTGAATGCACAGATACAATCTTGTGTGCAGACATATACATCACAGAGAGCTTTAGGACCTGGAAGACATCTGAGGTTTCTGCTTTGTGAAGTTTCAGTCCAGCCACAACCTGTAGTGTTGTGACTGTAATTCTGTTACCTTTGTTTCTTGAACAAATCCTAGGAAATGAAATATTCTGCTCTATTTCAAGAAGAAGGTGCTGCCTGGCATGACATACTTTTGCTTTTGTTTTGGTGGGAAAGAGCATTATGGCAAGTTAAATTCAGTACTAACAAATTAAGAACGGCAAGTGTGGCTGGTGAATTGAAAAGCCAGTTGTTTGCACATCCCTCGTGAGATGCTATCACACTGGGAAGATTTCTTTTCTTATATTTTCTATTTTCATGATTTTATGAAGCTCTAGTGAAAGGCTGAGAGACCTGAGCCTGTTTAGACAGGAGAAGAGAAGACTGAGGGGGGGATCTTTGCAATGCTTAAACTTTCTAAAGGACAGGTGTCCAGAGGGTGGGACCAGGCTCTTTTCAGTCGTGCCCAGCAACAGGACGAGGGGCGACGAGCACAAACTGGAACAGAGGAAGTTCCATCTGAACATGAGAAAGAACCTCTTTACTGTGAGGGTGACAGAGCACTGGACAGGCTGCCCAGAGAGGCTCTGGGGTCTCCTCTGGGGATATTCAGAATCCGCCTGGACGCTTTCCTGTGCGACCTGCCCAAGAGAACCTGCTTTAGCAGGGGTTGGACTGGGTGATCTCCTAATGTCCCTTCAAACCCCTACAATTCTGTGACACAAATATATCAAGTGGAATGATGGAAAAAAAAAAAAAGTATGGTTTTGATATGTGGAAAATTTCTGTACTGATCACTTTTTTTTTTTTTTTGTTACAACATTCAAGACTACAGAGACGGGAAGACTTCTTTTTTCTCTCCTTAACAGAGAGCATATTAGAACCATGAAAGAAACATCATGTCTTTGTCTGAAATTCTTTCTAGTCTAGAGGAGGACAGCTAGTGCAATATTTAACCAATCCCTATATATCTGGACAATGCCAAATATGCAGCTTCAATGAGAACTCCAAAATTGAAAAAATTTGGACCTTCCGTAGCTGAACTTTTCATCTGAAAGAGACTGTCTGTGGTTTTGTACCATTTTCTGCTCATCAGCATTCAGTAACACTGCAGGATAGAGGAAAAATACAGAAACATAAGAAAGAGAGATAAAAGGAGGCTGGGAGCTGAAAAAAGATAAATGACTTAGCCGTCAGTGCAGCATAATGAAAATCAAATCAGTGCTTGGCAATGTGCAGCTGCCCAGTATGGCTAACCCCAGACAAGGTTTTAAGTAAAATATATGTAGTTCATATTTTATTCTCTTATTCATATAAAGATAAATGACTTTGTTATTAGTTGATAGCAGTGAAAATAGAGGTCCTGATTCTGTAAAGTCTTGAGAAAATGTGTGACAAGTTTAGTGTCCGTTCAATTACTGGCTTTGTGAATAATAGAATTTTGTTGTAGAAGTAAGGCTTGTTACAGCCCATCTTTAGTTTGTTCGGGCATTGTTAGCTGGATATTCTGCAAGCAGGAGATACTCACCTTAAAATGTAGAAGAATTATTTATTTGATGAAGCACACAGAAGATACTTAGGAGCTAATGAGCTATTAGGCTCTGCTTAGTGTGCTCACCATTGCTGACAGGACACCTAACGAGCCTTTGCTGGCCAGGCAGGCAGCAGCCAGGAAAGGAAGGGCTGTCCTGCATTGCCCCTTTCAACAGACTTTCAGTATTGCTGAGCTGCCATCTTCCACCAGCTCTGATGACACTGAAGACTGGAGGTGATGATTCCCCGTTGGGGCCAGCTAAACTTTCCTTTTATTTTTGCTCTTATTACGGTTTTATCATAGAATCATAGAATCACAGAATGGCTTGGGTTGGAAGGGACCTCAGAGATCATCTAGTTCCAACCCCCCTGCTGTGGACAGGGCTGCCAGCCACTAGCTCACTAGATCCAACTGCCCAGGAACCCATCCAGCCTGGCCTTGAACACAGCCAGGGATCCACAACAGGGCATCCACAACTTCTCTGGGCAGCCTGTTCCAGTGCCTCACCACTCTCTCAGTGAAGAATTTCGTCCTGATGTCCAACCTAAACCTCCCCTCTTTCAGTTTTAGCCCATTGTTTTATGCTGTCATGCGTTGGTGTTTTCTTCACAAATCCCTGATTTACTGATGATACTCTCTGGATAATCTTACCTTTGTAAGTTTCATGTTTTTAATCTGCCTACAGACTTTCTTGTAGCTCTTCTTCATTAGTTACAGGTAGGCAAGATCAGAGCTGGACCTTGGCGTGCAGGCAGCTAAACCTCTGGATGGTATAAACCAGTGAGGGTTATAGTGGTAGGATTCTCATGGATAGAGCTACATTTGTACTTGAAAGTAGTATAAAAATAATGTGAACAGACTTATCATCAATTTCATTTTATCAAAAGAGATAATACCTTATCTGTGTTATTGCAAATAATTTTCATAGTTTTCATAGTCAAATTATTATGCACCGGCACAGTGCTTTTGGAAATACACAATGGAAACAATTCATTTTAGAATGTGGTTTTACTGGAATCAAAGCACAAAGAGGAATCCACAAGAACTTTGAAAGAGTTTTGCAGACTTGCATTTTATTCCAGATTGGATCTGACCATGTATTCTTAATGAATGTAGTCTTGAACATCTGCAAAATGTTTGCAAGCTGGAATTTTCTTTTTGAATAGCTGACTGTGGAATCATGAACTCTATAATCACTGATGCTGTGTCTCCGCAGTACCTATTTGCTATATAGTAGTATAATAATCATAATAATAGCAATAATAAAATCCCTTCCCAGTTAAAATTCAGTGTTCCGGATAGCATTTTATGGTAGTGTAATGTACTGTATTGTTTACCGTGGCTCACAGATGACTGTGAATGGCTTCCAAACCCCATGTATAGCTGAAAATATACTTATTTTCTGGGTTGCTGCCTTCCAGCTTCTTCATTTCAGTACACAAATGCCAGAATCCACAAGTGTACAAGAAACTTCTGAACCAGAGCTCTTTTTTTTCTTTCTTTTCTTTTTTTTTTTTTTCCTTAACAGATTAGGTTAATATGTACAAACTTATCAGAAGCGTTCATTCTGTGACTACAGAATGAACTTGTTATACCACTAGCTCTATCATGAGAGTTACAAATGAGACAGAATTGTTTACAGGATCATATTAATCTAGCCATTCCTGTCCTTCTGAAATACTTGAGTTGATCTTGATTGTTGTAGATTTCAAGTCCTTGAATACATCTGTATGAATGCAGTGCAATGTACAGCTAGGAGAGCTACTGGTATGTAGACCAGCAGGGGTAGGTAATGTACCCACTGAGGTGAGGTGCAGAAACACCGCTCATTTAAATGCAGAGACTGTACAGGTGTGATCATGCTGCATAACACGGGAGTAAACACATCACAGATTGATTTTTTTTTTTTTTTTTTTTTTTTTTAAATAATGCAGTGGTGGCCAATGTAGACATTCCCTTCCTCTTGTACTGTCTTTCCTAAATCGTCTTTCTAAACTGCAGGGCCAAAAGGAATGAAGAAGATCAGATCTTTTCACTGCTGTGCTTACTGGCTCATTTCTGTGAGTGACCTAGTAACCTGATCTGTTTCTGTGATTCCTGAGCCCTTACTGACCTAGGTGTTGGTTCCAAAATCCCTGCTCTTTCTGGCATGTGAAGATACTTAAGTTCATATGAGCTCAAAGGACAGCTATTAAACCAGTACTTTTCCTTTTGATACCATCCTAGAAATTTCAGGATGCCCATTGCTTGAGAATCTGAAGAACCCCTAGCAATCTTGGCAGTAATGACAGAGTAAAATCATCATTCAGAGTCACTTCTCAGAGTCTCTTATGTGAGTGTCCTCGGCAGAGTGTGCAAGTGCATGAGTGAAACTTGGTTTGGAGAAGATCAACAGAGAACTTCAGGGTCTATGGTATGGTGCAGAGATGCAGAAATTGATGGAAAGAAATGCAGAGAATGATGGCTGTTAAACTGACTTGCAGCTATTGTAGAGCTCAAATTTGACCCTGTTCTTGTGTTG
The DNA here is from genome assembly GCA_013399715.1 of Alectura lathami. Taxonomy (NCBI): domain Eukaryota; kingdom Metazoa; phylum Chordata; class Aves; order Galliformes; family Megapodiidae; genus Alectura; species Alectura lathami. The sequence continues at coordinate 22,769 of VXAV01002951.1, forward strand.
GTGTAAAATGAATGAAGCACATCGGTTCTCGTAGGGGGAGATGAGTAATCCTTGGCAGCGTACAGCTCAAGTACAGCATGGTTATCCCTTAATTGGCACTGATTTAGCTGCCTCTGGAACGGAGAGTGGGCTAGCAATGTCAGCAGAGCGTCACGTCCCGGGCCATTTGCTGTGCTGTGAGCTGAGGCTCATAGCTGAGCCATGGCTCTGCCTCCGCGTGCACGTGTCTGCGCGACACAGGGCTGCATGATGTAGTGCTGCCAGCCTGCCCGCCAGCTCCTCTGCATCTTGCTCTGCAGCCACAACCTGGGCTCCTGCGGCGGTCGCTCATGTCTCCTTATCTCCTCTCCTCCAAAAACTTGCATGTTTCTGAGACCCAACTCACCATCTACAGACACACAGTGACCCATGGTGTGGATTTTTTTTTTTTTTTTTTGCATTAATGAGGCCTTTTCTTTTTGCTAGGAAGAAAAAACAGAGGTGAAGTACCCAGGCAGTCGTTTAACAGTATCTGTGACCTACTAACCTTCTGATTTTTTTCATAAGCAGGCAAGGCAAAGATCAAATGCAGCTGTAAATGTCTGGAGGCCTGTTTGGATTTGTAAGTGTAAGACATGGAGGAACTTGAGAGTAGCAGCTGGCTGGGTAGCGTCTGGGAGTCCCTGCAGTACAGCAGCTGGATGCCGACTGCAGCATTGCTCTTAAGGCTCAGTCCTTTGGGGCACTAACAACGAGATTGACTGGTCCGTGAACCAGGGAAGGCTTTCCACTTTGGCCTTTCATTTAAGAAGGGATCAGTCAGCACTGTGAGCACAGAAACCAGCAGTGATGCTGCTCCCTGGGATTTCTTGTTCCCTTGTTTTTTTTTTTTTTCCCCCTTTGTCTAATAGAAGACTGTGGCTTTGAAGAGTTTGAAGAGGCTTATGGGAAAAGCACAGCAGGTAGCTTGTTGCTAGTGCCTCAATAATGCTTGACAGCTTTAGGCAAAACTGGCAGCAGAATATTAGTCAGTGGTATTTATACAGATGTTTTTCTTAGAAGCTTCTGGTAGCAGTTTCCTTCACTTCAGAGGCTCATCTGAGGACTCTCAATTGCATAGCAGTTTATACTTTCTCTGCCTAGCTCCTTCAGTCCTCCTTCTCTTTTTAATAACCTTCCCCCATCCCCATGGCAGTAGTTGTGCTTTGCCTCTTACAGAAGTCAAATTTTCAAGAGCAAACTTCTTCTCCTCACTGATACTATGTTGCAAACAATTAGATACAGCCTGCAGTTGGGGATCAGACCATTTGCCCTTCACATCCGCTGTCCTGCCAACAGCAGTCAAGCACCAGAAACTTAGAGAAAAGCTGCTGAAGGTCTGTTCTAATATAGCCGAACCTGGAGAAAGCTTCCTTATAAAGTCCCCACTTTATCCTTTACAGTGCTTATATCCCATGAAAGCTTCCAAATGATTTTGCATTTGGCTGTGTCAATACTTGCTCAAGTGTGGAAATGCTTTTGCTTTCTGCTTATACACTCATGATGTTGCCAGCAGTAACTTCTTTTAACGTTTGTTAATATGGATACCTGGAGGTGCAAATCCTCTGGCTGTAAACACGGTTTATTCCGTAGGTGTGGATATGAGAGCAAATAAAGCCTGCCATTTTAAAGGTTTGCTTTGTACTGTGCAGTTAGGGTAAGTCTCATGAGAGGGAATGTTATCTTAGACTCAAAGCAAGTGTTAAGAAGAAAGACTAATGAAGCTGTTACATTGACATGAATGTCAGCTGGAAGCTTAGCAGGGGAATAGCTTTCTGCAGCAGCTGAGAAAAGGGAAGGAAGGACTGCTAAACAACAGTGATCTGCTCCAGTATCAGCACAGGGATGTATCTGTGCGATCTATTTTATTGTGCTAGGAAATGAAGAAGTGGTTGTGGCACAAATGCTGCAAAATTCTGGCTTTGTGTTTGACTGATTGGCTCTTTAAGCCTTAAAACTTTAGTACAAGTTTTACCAGCACTGTGACTGCCTTCCTTGCTTGCAGCAAGTAAGTTTGGAAAGCCTCATTTCAGAAATATTTCTCTTCTTTCTATCTTACTATAATGTGTTGGACCCAGTTGTTGCATTTTGTGCTAGTTAGCTTCCTCAGGAATGAATCCTTCAACTTTTTTTTTTTCTTTTTTTTTTTTTTTTTTTA
>VXAV01002951.1:24980-42027 GCA_013399715.1 Alectura lathami
TAAGACATTATCCTGTTATAAACAAACTCGATCAATCTAATGCTAACCAGCAAGTCACTGTGAGTAAAGAGGTCAGCTCTCAATAAATTGGTTTATTTTGGGAAGCCTGTGTGACGGTCATCTAGACCTAGTTTCATCTTAGCTTGTTAACTGACTGATTAGCTCTCCAGATGTAAGCCAAAAGTGGCATTTGAGCTATGTCTGATCAGAAAGTGTTAGGAAATTGGTAATCAGCTTTTTCCATAGGTGTGCAGAGGACAACACTGATTAATTAATATCTTTCTAATAGGAAATATGTCCCAAATAGTGGACATGTTAAGATGGGGAATATAGCTTGAATGAAAAAATGTGCAAAAATGATTTTTCAAAATCATAAACATCTGGTCTTTTCATATACTGGAAGGGCTTTGATTAACTCTGCTGTTAAATATTTTATATTACTTACATTTTAATATAAACAGTTCATATCTTGTTATGTGTTCTGCAGATTTAAACCAATATGTCTCTGAGTCATCTTTACTGACGTTGTCTAAGTTTGCATATGTCAGAGTACTTGGATTTTGCAGCTTCTGTCTTAAACAGCAAAAATCCTCTGTTTGCCAGTTCAGATTCTTTGTGTACATGTGATCTGCCTCTTCTGTGTTGCTGCTGGCTAGGTGGTTAATCACTTTGATTGCTGGTTGTGGCCTTGATCTTTCTCGGATAGGAGTCCTCAGATAGGAATAATATTCTAACTGATTCAGCCCTTCTATTTTGCTTTCTCTATTTACAATTGTAATTTGCCTTTGTATTTTTTTTTTTTCCCAGTTCCTGTGTTTTACACTGAGATTGGTGTGCCCAGAATGGGGCTGGAATCCTTCTAGCTGTGAGCTGGAGTCATTGTTGATAGATAACCACCTCCACTGATTTGTCTTCTCTTGCTGAAGTGCTTGTTGTGCCCACGGCTTTGTCAGAGGCTAGTTGTGCAAAAGTATTTGGATGCTACTAGCACATTCAACTTTGTTTGTTTGTTTGCTGTGTTTTATTTTTTTTTCTGTACATTTGGAGGGTTTTAAAAAAAAAAATTATTTCTCATTTTAAACAGAGCTTTTAATAAAGATTTTTTTTTAAAGTCGATTTTAGTGAATGTTCATGTGGAAAAACTTGATTTCTCATTCCCCTATTTCATGGTTTATAGATATTGCTTTTACTGGCCAAACAGCGTGTCTCTGCTCTGACAAGTTTTTAGCCTGAAGGAGCTCTCGCTGTTAATACGGTTGCTACTGTTATTGATGTAACCTGGTTTTCATTTTGTTATGGATTTTATACCAGTCAGAGCACAAAATCTCCCATCTGCATATTTTTCTCCCTCTTAAGGGTTAGTTTTTTGAAAAAGTATTATGGGCTAGCTCCAGCATAGCACAGTCTTCTCAATGAAGTGCCGAGTTCTCTCAGAGCCAAGTTTTAAAGGGTGCAGCACCTTAGAGTATGAATCTGTTTACCTTCCAAACAGTTTTTCTGTTAAGATACTTCACTGTGTTCCTTTTGCTTATCTCTGCTATTATTAGCCATGCATTGAGTAAATGCATTTTCTTAGGACTGTGCTTTTTCATGTTTTCTTTATCACAGATTATTATTATCTTTAATACTGATCAAGATTTACTGTACACATATGATGAGTATGGCAAAACTTATCTTCACCAGACTTTCCAATGTGGTTTTGCTGAATTAATGGGAAATGAAAGTACTAACATGCCTTTGTAATGATTTACTTTGTATTGTCGTGGACAGTGTGCCTGTAGCTCCACTTTTTCTGATGCTTTGGAGGAGGTACTTAGTGGCTATTTTGTAGGGGACCACTTAGCTGAAAACTCTTAAAGTGATTTCTTTTAAATGAGTAACAAGATATCCTTTCCCCTTAAAGCTAAGTATCTCAAAACAGTAGCCACTGAACAAAAGATGCTATCATGGGTGTGGGATGGATACTCTTAGACATGAGTGAACTTAGCAAGCTTCAGTCTTCAAGGTCTTGTACAGTTGAGCAATTTCAGGGATCCCAGTCTACAGCTTGGAATATGGTTTCAGTCCGGTTTTTGAAAAATCTGTTGTGACTAAGGGGGCTGAAAATAGGATTTTATTTCTTTTCTTGATTTTTTTTTTTTTTTAATGGAAAAAGTTCTGTTTTCTAGAAAAAGTGTTTTAGGAATAGTAATTTGATTTATGATTAGAAGACAATTGAGGGCAGGAAGGAGATTCAAGTTTTGTGTCCAGCTCTTTTTCATATTTTCTTATTGATATTATGCTTGTCATTCTGCATTCTTCATATGTAAAATGTGGAAAACATACTGCTATTATCTCCATGTTTTGCCTCTCTCTCTTTAGACAGAAAGCTCTGGGGCTAACAGCCAACCCTTGTTCCTAGTTGTGTAACTGGCTTAGCACAGCGGAGCCTTTCTGTCATGTTGATGGCCTGCAGACAACGCCAACATATAAATCAGCGGTTAGTTGTAGATTATCATTTTGAATGGAATTGCTCTAGGGTAACACCTGTGTGCTTGTAACAGAGCAGTCTCTAGCCGGGTGAAAATGGTCATGCAGTATAGTTTGTTGAGTGTTGTAGATCACTTGTTAGCACTTCTGCTAAGCTTGTGTGCTTTTAGAACTGTTTTTTTTTTTTTTTTTTTAAATCCACGGGCAGGTAAAATATTATTTATGAATGAGGTATGATGTGAATTCTTTGGGTATAAAATAGCCAATGAAAAATTGTCTGAATAACAGAATGCTTTTAAATTCCAATCCCAATCAAACCAAAGGATATGGAAACTGGTGTAGAGCTTTGGGATATGTCTACTGCAAAGGGTTTTCTTGGAGGAAGAAGCTGTTCTCCCATCATTTTACCATCAGTGTTGTAATACAGTTTTATGCGTGATAGATAAATAACGTAAGTCTTTATGCTTTGTTTCTTAAAGCTATGCTGATTTTCACCTTCTGTAAAGATCTAGAAAGAACTGTGGGAAATCTCAACAATTTACACACTGAATTCCCTACTGTAGCGAAGTTTTCCTCTTGACTTGAAGCCTTGTAGTGACTCAAATTTATCTACATTCAGTCTGGCATGACTTCCTCTTCTCTCTACAGAAAATTTCTCTTGCCAGACTCAACAAGAGTTGAGCACTGACTCAACAAGAGTGGCCGAGTAACAAAGCTGGACTGCCTGGCTGCTGCCTGTTTGGTTGGTGTAGTTAGTCCACTCATCTGGTTGAAAGCTTACTGTGATGAAATGGGCTCTAGTGCTGATGTCCGGGAATAGTTGAGGCTGAATGACTGTGTGTGAAGTGGTGGGGTCATGGCAGTCTTAGCTGACTTAAAAAGACCTGAAATGGTACCTGTAATTACATTTGTTCCACGTTAGCTGTTAACATGCTCAGTTTCTTTCCCTGATCCATTTCAACAGTATGGTACAGATCCTGAGTGCTCTAAATTAATCTAATGGCACTATGGTCAGTGACATAGTTGGTATTGTATTTTATGCTAGTTGAGCATTGGTTGGATTTATATGCGAGTGCAGCTCATTAACTTTCCAAAGTATTTTATGATCTCTTCTCCAGTTAGAATTCGTAGTATGTCTGCCTGACAGTTTTGCCTCATAAGGAATGTATTGTTGCACCTTTGGCTCAAGCAGTCAGCAAACACTTGGATTTGTTCTGTTCAGATGAGAACTGATGAGGCAACTGGGTGCTTCTTCTGTACACTCATGATTATTCGGAAAGGAGATGCGCAACCTCTTTTTGTTGCTCTGAAAGTACATGGCAATTTCTTTGCTTACTTTTCCTCATTTTTCACACTGACAGCTGAGCTGTTTCAGAAGTTTCTTGCATTTCTTTCTTCTTCCGGGTCACGTTTGCTCAAAGCTTCTTTCCTTTTGTCCTGCAAAAATATTCAGGTCCCTCTGTGTTTGCATTTAGTTTCCAGAGATACCTCTTTACTAGTGTAACTCCATCCATTACTATTTCTTTCATACAAACATTTTTTGTTATGACTTCTGTTATTTTAACTGTCTTATTAAACCATTTAAAGCTGTCTTGAATGAGAATAATGCTTGTTTACTTCAAAAAAAGTTGCACCCGACCTCCAGCAAAACGGTGTTTCCTTTGAAAGTATCAGGTCATTGAACCCTCATTGCTTCCAGCTATCCTAAAATATATGTATGTATAAATCGTAGTGGTGATGAAATATTTGTGGTTATAATTATATCTGAAAAGGCTTAGAGCAGTGCTGCGTGCATCTGCTCTGAGTTTGGAGGAACGTAAAGATGAGCTGTCCCTTTGGTATTCAGTGAGCACATTTCATTACTGTACAGCCTCTTTTGGGTATTGTCCGTGATGAATAATAAATAGAAGATTTAAACAAGGCATTTTTCTGTCATTTTTTCCCATTATCAAGTTTAACTGTGTTCACTACAGCAGATTTGATATTTCACTACAGTTACCTCTCTCCTTTCCTCCTTCACCCAACAGTATGTCCACTTTCAGTTGTAAAATTCATTGTATTTGAATACACAAAACTTGTGGAGTTGTGCACACAGGTGAAACTCATACTCTTTTTTAGTGGAGCTTAGCTTGTTTGCTTATGTAGGGAAAAATGACATCGAAGTGTTAATTCTTTTGAATTTATCAGATTTAAAAATTCACTTGAGATGCAATACCAACTTTGCAGAAGTGACCCAGGGAGGTAGCAAGCAAAACAGTTACATTCAGACATCTGTCTACTGTATTAAATGTGTAAATGTGAATGGTTATCTCTGTAACAATAATACAGTCGCTGAGCAAAAAAAAGATAGGAGATCTCAAATTCTGAAGAAATCATGGCTTTTAAGTACAGAGGAACTGCACGTGTTTTGCAGCTTTCACTTGCTGCAGAAGTATTGCAGATCTTCAAGTAAAGAGTGTAAGACTGTTTCTTCCCACTTTATAAAATCTGTAAGTTGCTGCTCTATGGAAATGTTAGAGCCTGCTGAAACATATAATTGCTTGTTTAAGGTTAAAGACATATTTTGAATTTAACATATGTGTAAGTACTTTCCTGAACTGAGATGTTTTAAGTCATTGTGAGTTAGACCCCAGGTGTACCAGTGCTGTGCTGAGCCTGTGGGTGTAGCCACACAGATTGGAGCGAGTTTGGAGAGGCCTCCCAGGAAGCTGAGCTTTATATGTAGTCTGCTGGAGGAAGGGATTAAAGAACAAACATTATTCCCAGAACGGTACTGCTGACATCAGTTGATGTGCAGAAACATCTGTTTTGTGGGAAGTATGGGAAGTACTCTGAGCTGCCTAAAGCACCTGACAGAGTTGCTTTTAATTCTGCTTGAAGTTGGTGGGAGGGGAAACTACCCTTAATTGTGGATTCCTGTGTTGATACCAAGTTACCTAATCCTTGTTTGTCTGAGAAAACAAGACTTAAAGTTTGTCATTTGACCTTTGCTCAACTTCTGTACTCTCATTTGCTCCCAGTGTATTCTGAACAAACAGAAAAATGGGAGAAGACAATTATTATGCACAACAGTAAAACAGGTAGATTCCATCCTTGGAACATCAGCTACATTTGCTTGAAAAAATGTTGCGAGGTTGCCAAGTTAAAGGAGAGAGAGGGAGATTCAGATCTCTTGTGGTCCCATACCCCTATATGGTGTGATGTAGGCAAAGGCTGTCTGTGGATGAGGGTACTTTAGGAAGAGTTTTTGTGTAGTCACATGTGTGGAAATGTGCATGGTATCAGATGGTGTGAACTGAGGAGTGGGATTATTGAGGATGCTTCTCCCCTTGTCAGCATCAAGGCTAGCCTTGTTGTACCTGATGCTGTGGCAGAGATAAAGCAGTGGCCACTACTATGCCCATTCTATGTCAGGATGCTTACAAGCAACGGAGAGCTATTCTCCTCATGGCGTGTGTGATACAAACATAAGATCCGGTCAGTGATTGTGCTTGTCATGATCTGAACAATCAGCAGTCATGACTAGGGAACTGGCGCGCGTGCGCGCACACGCGCACACACACACACACACAGAGGATGGATGAGCCTGGCAGGGACTTCTGGGTCCATCTGGTCCAACCACCCTGCCCAAGCAGGGAAACCTAAAGCATGTTGCACAGAATCATGTCCAGGCAGCTTTTGAAGATCTCCAGAAGAGGAAAAGACTCCACAAAGTTTCTGAGGGACCTGTGCCAGTGATTCGTCACCCTCACAGTAAGGTTTTTCCTCATGTTCAGGTGGAATTTCTTGTTATGCCCTCATTGTCTTTTAGCCTGTCACTGGGCACCACTAAAAAGAGTCTGGCTGCATCCTCTTGACACCCTTTAATGAATATATTTATATACAACAATAAGATCCCTTCTCAGTCTTCTCTTCTCCAGGCTGAACAAATCCCAGGTATCTCAGTCTTTCCTTGTAAGAGAGGTGCTCCAGTTCCCTAATCATCTTTGTAGTCCTCTATGGAACTCTCTGCAGTAGTTGCATGTCTCTCTTGTACTGGAGAGCCCAGAACTGGACACAGTGCTCCAGGTGTGACCTCACCAGGGCCAGTTCTCAATACACCTCACTGTCCACTCATTTAACCCACACTTCCTGAGCCTGCCTGGGAGGATGTTATGGGAGACAGTGCTGAAAGCCTTGCTGAATTCAAGGTAGACAACATCCACTGCTATCCACTCATCTGCTCAGCCAGTGATTCCATCTCAGAAGGCTATCAGGTTGCTTAAGCATGATTTCCCTGTTGTGAACTACTCGTGATCACCTTCTTTTCCTCCACATCCAGGATGTCATCTGGTTCTATCTGAGCAGTTCTATCACCTTTCCAGGCATGGAGGTGAGGCTGACAGGCCTGCAGTTCTCCGTGTCCTCCTTCCTGCCCCTTTTGAAGACTGGAGTGATACTGGCTTCTTTCCAGTCTTCAGGTATCTCTCCTGTTCTCCATGACCTTTTAAAGATGATGCAGAGAGGCCTGTCAGTAACATCCACCAGCTCCCTCAGAACTCAAGGGTGCATACCACTGGGGGCCATGGATTTGTGGGTATCAAGTTTGCATAAACGATCTCTGGCATTTAAAGGATTTTTTTTTTTTTTTTTTTTTAACCCCCTGTGCAGAAGGGCTACTGAAGCAGTGATCTGAAAACATGGTCTGTAGACAGGGCAGCTGCTGTTGGTGATGGTGGCCTTGGAGAAAGTGTCCCTATCCCAGGGGTTGAGTTGGTCATGCCTTGTCTGCTCCAGAAGCCTGATTTAAAACCCCTGGAGTTAACCGCTGGAGAGTCATTTCATTGAGTTCAACAGGTGTTGAGTCAGGTCATTAGAGCCCAATGAGCCATCTGTTCTCACAAGCCTTCCTTTGTGAGAAGAGAGGTGCATTTTATTCCCTTGGAGCAGCGTTTCTGGTTGAGTGAGCAGTAACTCCCCCTAGGGCACCAGTGAAGACAGTGATGGCAGTTAGCGTGGCTTTAAATCATGGAAAAGATGGATACAATTTTAAAGAAAAGATGAGTTGTAGAATTAATTCAGGATGTGTAGATCTTGAAAACTGAATCTTGTACCTGTAGGAGTAACTAATACGTGGGATTATTGTGATTGGTAAACTTGTACCTGACGCTGTGACAGAGATGAAGCAATGGTTGTTATTGTGTAAACTCTGTCAGGATGCTTACAAGCAGCAGAGAGCTATTTTCCTCATGGCACAATTTCCTCATTGTTATAATAAATTTAAAAAATATATATATGTCTTAATGTCAAGCAAGGTGCCACTCCCCTGAGCAGGTAATACCGCTGCAAGAGTGAAAGTGTTTCAAAGAGGGTGCGCTTACAAAGAAAAGCTGGCATAGAGAATAATGTCTTCAAGAGAATGCTTTAAATGTAAGAGTGTATATTTCAATCTAAAGTAAGAGGTGGGTTATGGCATGTGGCACACTTCAGGTCTGGGAGCCTCTTGCTGTAACATCCAGATTTCTGCCAAGTCGTGAGCTGCGTTAATTCCCTGGGGAAGCAGATCAGAAGGCTTTTGGCACCTCTAGCAAAGGTTGGTTGTGTCTAGTGCCAGAGGGCAAACATACTTAGATTCTGTTTGATCTTCCTTCATCTCTGGTGAATTCCTACACAGGGAGGAGGCTGAAAAACAGTCCCTTTGCAATTAGACATCGGTAAATAGTAGATTTTGATTTTTTATTTCTGTGGTCAAAATGACAAATGTATCCCACGTTCTTCCTACTTGCAAAGCAGGACTGAAGAAAGTCTTCAGTATAACCCAAAATACCCAAAATATTTCACAGAATGGGGAAAAAAATGGCTGTTTTTTTTCTTAGCATTGTTCATCCCTTTCATCCTTTTCTTTTTTCACATACTTCAATTTTAATGAAAAAAAAAGTATGCATTTTTAAAAATGTCAAAATAGAACAGGTCCACTTCTAACATCTTTCTCTGTTTGTTATGTACTGAAAATATCACTCATCTTTGGTACATTGGGAACATTTTTAGTGAACGTGCTATAGATAACTAAAGATATTCATTGCTATTTGCAGTTTGTACTTGTCACAATTTGCCCATTGTGCCTTGTGTATAGTTACTAATTCACTATTTTTTTTTTTTTTTGAATCTCTGTGAAATAATAAGACAAGAACAAGTCTTTTCTTAAGTGCTAACTTTCTTTTTGATGAATAATTTTTACCTGCAGCAGACAGGAAGATTTTTCTCATACACAGTAGTTAATAACCTAACTTTGGTTAGATGTGGTTTGTTCTAAATCTGTTACATGTTTCTTAGCATATATCACAATAGTCCATCACTATGGGAAACAGCTCTCATTTTACAACCAAATTTATCTAATTTGACGACCTGGCATTACACACATTTTTAAATTACTTTGATATATTTTATGTCTCAAATGCTGAAATATTATAAGACACTGTGGATGCTGTTGTAATACATACAAATGATTTCTGAAAGTGCATATTTTGTACAACAAATACTTTTGACTAAAACCAGAGATGGAGGCTATTGATCACTTACGACAGGTAAATGAAATTTGCCACACAAGTTTCAGAAATATTTTATGTTTTAACTAACAATGCTGCCAAAGTCATTCTGAGAACCTGAGTTAGGTTACTAATATTTTAAAATTAATTATAAAGGATGATTTTTCCATGGTGATATCTGATTTTGGCTGTTGTATTGTCATTATTTAAAGTTCTAGTAAAAATAGCCCGGAGTTTCTTGAAAGGGATCAAGGGGAACCAAAGCTGTTCTGCTTATGCTAGAAAAGAATAAGAAAATATGCAGTGCAACAATTTCATTTAGGAACTCTAACTTCTTGCTCTGCTGTTCACAAAAATGAAAATGTGTCGCATCTCTTCCATCTGTGTCTGCACTGTATAAGCACAACAACATATTATAAATGCCAGAAGGAGGGTCTGGCTTGTAGGGCTGAAGATGCAGACCTAGTGGTGGTAGGAAGGGGGGAACTATGGTTCCATTTGGAAGGTTTATAAGGGGGTTGGATTTTTTCCTCAATAGTCAGAACTTCTGTTGGAAGATTGTTAATAGTGGCAAATATAGATGGAGAGGAGCTAAGAAAAAACAATTTGCTTTGGCCATGCAGGCTTTGGTTTGTCCACGTATTCATACATATTATGATAATGCCATTACTAGGATGATCCCCCATAAATTTTTTCCTGTATTTGCCTCATTTAGCAGTGTAGCACCAGGACAGCACCACAGCAAAACTGAGTATGCCTGTTGCTTCAATGGCCCCTACCTTGCCTATTGCCACACTTGGAAGGAGCTTGGTGCAGGCTGTCACCTGCAGGTGGCCATGAGGCTGAGTGCCTTCTTTGAATTCCCTCCCTATCTGCTGCAGAGTTGATGTGAGATGCTGAGCAAACCACATAAACTGACACAATCTCATTTAGTCACTAATCGTGTGTTACTAATTTTCTTAATACCCAAACTAAGACACCTGTGACTGGACTCAAAGCTGTGTAAAGTGTTCAACACTGCACTAAGATGTAATGGGAGCAGTTCTTTAAGTGTGTACAATAAAAATGTTAAGTATACTTGACATTGAGAGGTGTCAAGATACGCACCCAGAATAACTCTCAGTTTTCCTTTGTTCTCCACTTTCTTACATGAAAATAATATCACTTAATCTTGCAAAGCTTGTGGAAAAGAGCTTCAGTAATATTTGTGAGACTGTAGCATACTCTGAGGTTACCATATAAAAAGGGTAATAAAAGGAAATAAAATAACTCTCTATTTTTGAAAGAGACAAAAGTCATGTAGTAAAAGACAGCATGTGATAATGTAATCAAGGACTCCACAGGAATGCAAGAGGAAATGAGTTGTGTGGGTTGTCTTGCAATGAACTTTTAAAAACTTCTAAGTCCTTAACTTTGCAGCTGTAGCTTTCTAAAATTGGGTTTTGTAGTTATTAATGGCATTAACAATTTTTCCCAACATTGCTTGTGTAGTTCCAAGCCCCAGAGGACTGCGAGCACTGTGTAGACACTCATAATGATACACAGACAGATACAAACACTAATTCTACTGATTTTGGTGGAAGACAAGATCATGAACTGGAATGGAGTTCATTTAATGTAGGCATCTAACCTGCATCTAAATTTTAGGTGTCTACAGGAGCAGTGTTCCAAAGGCAGCGTCTAAATTTCTACTATAGGTTAGGGAGATAAGCAGATGCCATGAAGCTTTCAATAAGAGACTTTGTTTAGCTTAGTTTTGGTGACCATCCTTATTGTGAAGGTATCTTTGTCTGCTAGCCTTCCAGGGCGCCTTTCTCCCTCTGCTCACAAACTGAACATAGGCTGTTTGGTAAGAAAATTTGAGCATGCGTCCAAAACGCAAGCTCAAGTTGTAAAAGAGACTAGAATTTTGCTTTGTATCATGTCTCAAACAGCATTCAGATTTACATGTGAAAGAATGTGTGTGAGACCTGGTTAAGGGAGCAAAAATACAGAAGAGAGGTGAAGAAATCAAAAAATGTTGTTTCTAAGTGATTAAAAATTCTGTGAACCCTTTCTTTTTGAATGGTCCCTTTACTCTAAATTGTGCCATTGCAGTATGTGATGAATTATGCAGCTAGGCTAGAATCCTCTTTATCTTTCATAGCAGGACACATACTACTTTTATTTATATTTAGGTCTCACTCTGCAGAATATTTTGTTTGTTTCTTATTAAAATTAATGTAAAATCAAATTCTTAGCATAATGATCAAACAGCCTGTGGGAAAATATGTAATAATTATGCATTGTTGTTCAGTCCAACATACTTAGTTATAAACTAATGCAACCTATCTGCCTTCTGAAATGGAAGTAGTAAACAAACAAAAGTATGCTAAGCACACATCTTGTGTCTTATTCTTCATTCTGTTTTACCTGCTGAAGTTTCTTGTTAGAGCAGTACCTGAACACTTCATGGTCTTCATTGCTTAGCACTCAGAATGTCTGTATAAGCTAAGGAAATAATATAATCCCTATTTTACGTACCTGGAGGTGAAACAAGGATGGGCAAAATGAGCCTGTACCCATTAAAGGCGTTCTCATGTGGAAGTTAGGGGCTTTGATTTAGTGCTTGTATGTGCCAGCCCTCAGACTGAACTCTGATGTAGTGAGCTAGTGGTTGGCAACTCTGTCCACGGCAGGGGGGTTGGAGCTAGATGATCTCTGAGGTCCCTTCCAACCCAAGCCATTCTATGATTCTATGAACCAAGCTCCTTGTATTGTGAATGAGGGAGGCACCTCAGAATGCGTCATCCCAAACAGCCAGCCAGGTGATCAGAGTGTCACAGGCAGTCCCATGCAGTTGCCCTCTGCTAACCCAGAAGGAATTTTCTGAGGCCAGAGTGAGTTGGAGGTTCCTTCATACATTTTATGTTCAGTGGCTGTTGGGTGGAAGGCAGAAGCAGACGCAGCTCCTATGAGAGTAAATGCGCTTCTGGCATGAGTACCCCCACTACCTTTCAGTCCTTCATTTCCTTGCTGGACAGAATTTTGAATTCTTTTGTGAATAGTGGCACCCATTAGATATGACAGATGAAGACTATACCTGTGTACTGCCACTTTGTTCAGAAATGCCTATACAGAGGTGTTTAGGATATTCCCTTGGGACACGTAATTTTGAGTTCCTTAAGAAAGTGGGAGAAGCTAAACTCAGTTCTCCCATGGTTTTGAGCAAACTGTCCTGTGAAGTAGCCAAAGATGTGTTGTAGAAGAAAGCATAGCATCAAGTGCATTTTGTGTGGAGCTATCCTGGCATATGATGGTGGCTGCATGCCTTGGAAATGCCTGTCGCCTCACAGCCCCTGAGAGGCCTGGGTGAAGGCACAGATAATTTCTGAGCTGTGTTGGAGCTTAGGGGTGATCTCTGTGTTAAGCAGTGCTGCCCTGTCAGTCTGGAGCTGTGCTAGGCAGCCAGAGAGGCACCCAGGGAAAGTTTACAGGAAAAATCAAGCTATTTTCAGCATTAGGCAGGTAGCAAATGAAATTTTGCAGCATTGCGGTTTTTGAGCTTTGGTGCCTGGGCTCCATCTTAAACACCTTTAAATGCCTTTTCTGAATTTGCCAAAAGACGCACGTTGTAATGCTTTATGATGAACCATGATTTTTCTTTTTCTTTTTTTTATTCCCTTCTGTTGTCCTATTCCTTATAATGGACACATTTGGCCACTGTCAAAGTGAATGATTTTTTGCATACCTGGTTGGCTGGCTCGTCTTTTTCTAATATGCCGATACAGTCAACTGTGCCAGTAAAGCCATTATGCAAAATTGTGTATAAAGGTTTAATGATACAAGACAGTTTTCATCGCAGATCTAATTGTTACCATCCTTTCATAAACTAAAGATTTCAAGAAGTTTGAGTTCGGAACTCTGTGGTTAATCTCTATTTTATTAAGAAATACACTTAGTTTAGCAGATAGGGGATGTATAACATAAAGCCACTGTTAACTCTGGAAGAAAGTAATAAATGGAAATAGCGACTTGGAGGAGTTCAGATACTGTTTTGTAGACTTTCAGGTGGTGATTATGAGACGTCTACATTATTACGTGTCTCATTAGGTTACACCGTGTTGTCCATTTTACCTTACAAATCATAACTGTATGTGGCTGATTGTGCGCTGGCTCTGTAATATGATACTAAGATATAAAAGTAACGATGGACATAGTTAATAGCAAAGCAGAGCAATGTGTCTGAATACTCCAAAAAGGAGGTAGTGGATTAAAACAGAATTGACAGGTAAGTGTATTGAGTTTTGATCTCTGGTTTCCACTTGGGTAACTGAACTGGTTCAGGAAATGAGCAGTAAAGCAATATTTTGTAATGCTTTCGCTGGAGCTGAAAATCCCATAGGATTTTCTTGGTCCAGAGTAGAGCATTTAGAAACATTTCAAAACTGATATTTCTGCTTCATGTTTGCATTGATATTTTCTGATTTCTGCCCTGCTGCTTTCCTTGGAACCCTGGGTGGGATTTTATCCTACCAGAGGAAGTACTAAAGACTCATATTATTAGTAGAGATATCATTTTGTAGACTCTCATTTGTGTCTGGTCATTATGAGCTGCAGGGAGAGACCTTCTGCCTCAGCCGCCAGACACAAAGGGCACGCTTCTTCTTGTCACTGCTGTGGCCATCAGGCTGTGTGTGAGAGGGAGCATGGAAGGTGGCCCCCCTTTCTGTGCCTTTTTGGTTTACAGCTGTCATAGGGTGCATCTTGTCTTTGCCGTAACGAAGTGTTAAAGGATAGAAGGACAGGGAGTAACGGATAACCTCGCAGTGCTTTGTGTTACCTTGTCCATTGAAGGGCAGCTGGTCAGCACCTCTGGTGGTCAGCATGGTCAGATGCGTGAGCAGTTCTGTGTTGAGCACAGCAGTATGTGGTGGGTATAAACAGCTCTAACTTACTGCTCTCTGAAAACAGAGGCCTGAAGCAGTCATGGAGGTTTGGGGAATGCTAATCGTTTGTGTACATGAATGAGCTTATAAATGGTTGTTTTTGCAGTCTTATGTAGCTCATTGAGGTTAACTGTGTCACTGCCAGAAAAAAAGAAAGGAGAATGATTTTTTTTTTCTTCACAGTCTCCTAATACTTTCAGGGTTCAATATAATGTGCCTTCAACAAACCGTGAACTTCTTTCCTACTGAGCCACTGCTTCTTGCCTACATGCAATGTAGGCAGAGAACCATTATACTAATCCACTTTACCATCATATCTCTAGCAAACACATGTAAGTGTTTTCTTTGGGTATTTATTTTGATGCAAACAGTGTTAATTATTTTATCTGGCAACATGAACAAGCAGGTGATTGTGACTTCTCAACTTTTTAACCTTGATTGTGTGAGTTCTGTTTTTCAGCTACAGTGTGTTTTGACAAATGTGTGACAGTTACATTTGGCTGTAGGAAAACAAACCTGCCAACCACACAACCACGTTAGAATAGTTTGCCTCTGCGGGTAGCTTAGCTTTAATATGTAGACACTGAAATGGTTGGTCTTTCTCTTTGTTTTTTAACAGGTGCGATTGTATGCAAGGCCTGATGCAATCCGAAGAGGATCAGGAGACTATGCCCTAAATATTACAAGAAGACTCATTGAATTTTATGAAGATTATTTTAAAGTGCCCTATTCCCTGCCAAAATTAGGTAAGATTTTCCCTAGAACATGAAGGTCACTCAGAGCCTGGGAAAATATCAGCTTTTTTTTTTTTTAAGGAAATTCAGGACTGGAATGTACAAGATTTAAAGGTAAGGAATGTTTGGGTTAATTTGGAAGGATTAATAAGTAAGGAATTTTTCTCTTTTTCCTGGAGAGGAAGGGAATCCGAGTTGTCCCCTCTCTAGTCTTGCACTGAAAGGAGCAGGAAGCTGGCAGCAACTGTATTTGTTATGCAGTGGAATACTAGGAAGAGAACTTGGCATCTTTCCCTGATCAGTTACTTTTTTTTTTTTTTTTTTTGAATGCTGTTCATTTCATGCCTTACTTTCATTAGGAAGCCATTGGGAGACTTTTATTCTATAATGATTACATCTTGATGCCTTCGCCTTAGATGGGGAACAGAACTGAAAGTATTTGTAACAAATGGGAACCTCAGACTGTGTAGGACAGTATTTGTTATGCTGGTTCATGTAGTTTATTAATGATGGTTAACATATGCTTAATTGTGTTGTTGCTTGCTGAAAGAATTGCTGTGAACTTGTTTTGCTGCTCAAGTGACCTAAATGTAGAAGCTGTCAATTTCTCTTGTTTTTGAAATAGTTTCCTCTCCTCCTTCCTTTCACCACAATCATTTGTTCTCTCATACACTTGAATAATTTACACCGTATTATTACACCTCCCCTACTTCAGGGCATGTTTGATCAAGATCCAGAAAAGCCTATTGCTCAGCAGCAGGAAGGAAGCTTGTATTTGATCAGAAGTGTTAGAGTTGGAACCACAGGTGATCCTCCCAGGAACTGAGGGTCTATTTCATTAAATCCCTTGCCTGCTGAGTAGCGTTATTAGACTCACAACTAACGATGCAGGAGATAGATAAAGTAATTGATGTTGCTAGATGAGGGTGCTGCATGAATTTTTTATAGGAATGTTTTGGCATTTGTTTCTTGTTCTCTTCAAATGACGGGTTACAGGCAGTGTTCTCCTGGAGGTATATGCAGATGGGTTTAAACGTGGCACGTGCATCAGGCTTCCTGCGTATCCTTCCATACCTGGCTTCAGGTGTGTAATAGTGATTTCATACTGGAAGTTGCAGACCTACTGGTGCCAAAAAATTTAAAGGAAAAAAATAATCAAAAACTTTCTGCTGAATATAAAGGAAGAACAGTGGGACTCCGATCATTACTTCAGGTAGTTTACTGTGGCTGCCAGGTAACAGCAGGCAGTAGTGGCTGTATCTGTTTCACAATATCTTTCACAATTACAACATATATCCTTTCCACTCAACATGCTTTTGG
The DNA here is from genome assembly GCA_013399715.1 of Alectura lathami. Lineage (NCBI taxonomy): Eukaryota > Metazoa > Chordata > Aves > Galliformes > Megapodiidae > Alectura > Alectura lathami. The sequence continues at coordinate 40,956 of VXAV01002951.1, forward strand.
GTTATCATTGTGCTGTGGCATATCTTTTAAAACTGTCTCATTGGAAATGAGTATGTTCGAATTTGGATCTCTTTGCAATGGAATAGGAGGAGTAGTAGTCACAAGTGAAAATAATTTTTTTCATCAAGTGTTTATAGTAAAATTGTGTTAATATGCAGTACTGCTTGAACATTTGAGTTATCCTATAGTATCACTGCAAATTAGTTCAGAGAATTTTTAAAGCTATAATAAAGTTAAATTTATTTAATGTAGAGGAATGTTATGCAAAATAAGGAAAATTTGAACACATTCACAATGATGTAAATATTTTTGAAATTTTGTATTGAATATGAACGTGTATACCTTTGTTCCCTGTTCAAGAGAACACTAAGATCATTAAGTTTAAGCATATGCTAGTGCCTTTAACCCAAGTGAGTGCTGATTTTTTAAATATTTTTTTATTATTTTTTACATTTTTACTGGAGTATGGAAAGTTGGGAACAATAGTCTGGCAGATGAATAGAAAATGAAAATACTATAGTCTTTCTACAATAGAGATTTTACATTAGTATTAAAGAATTTTTTAGAGGTCTATCTGAGGGGTAAAAAGAGACAAAACAGCAGTAGCTGAGGCTGTGGAAGCAGCGTGCATCGTGAGAATATGTTGATCTAGAAAACATACCTGTGCTTTTTGAAGTGAAGAACCTCAGGACTGTCACCTGGTACGCTTCTGTCACCACCAAAAGCATTTGTGTGCTTCACTGAGGTTTCTGTCTACGGGGTCGTCCATTTGAGCTCTATATGGAGGGCGTATGTGAGGGCATTTAGGCTTCAGACATTGCTTTATCACAAGGACCTGTGTTCATTTGTTCACTTATGTCCCTTTCCACAGACACATGGCATATAAAACTATTGCTTGCTTACAGTCATCTGAGACTGTAGTAAATTGGCTAGGATTCTGTACAGGAACCACTTTGTCCTGACAGTTTTGGCTACTTGACTGTCTTTTGACTGGGTGTTTTTGCTGCACTCACTTGCAGTCAGGTATTTGTAGTTGCTGGTACCTGTTGTGGGCTTCTCTGACTTTTTAGCA
>VXAV01002951.1:53713-84241 GCA_013399715.1 Alectura lathami
CTTCTCATTTGTATGTGATACTTTTCTATGGTGTACTATGGTTAACCCTGTTAATAGGAAGCTGAAGCCAAACCTTGTACCCAATTATTGAAAACTATCATCTGAGATTTAATGAGATAAAATTTTGATTGATTTCAGCAGCATATTTTTATTCTTTAGAAAGACTTTTTGTTTAGTGGTTAAATACAGAAATGAAAAATGTTGTGGGTTTTTTTTTTTTGTTAATCCTCCTTTATCTATTTCACCTGAAGTCATCTTGACATTTAGGCATATGGATTTTACCTGGAGTGTTTGGTTAAATTGTTCATCCCTGCCGACATGACCATGGAGGCAGTAGAGTTGAAAAACTAAACAGCATATAAATAACCTTTTGTTTACCTTCTCTGCTCTCAATGTTATTTTTGTGTCCACTGGAGCTGTTTTAATATTGAACCCAGCTGTCCATCTTTAAAGATGAATGTGCAGCTCTTTTCCATGACAGCAATTTTTACTTGACATCTTGCCTCCATGTTCTTATGCATGGCAATCAGAAGTGAGATTGGGAATTCTAGCTGCTGCTAGACTAGAAATTTAGCACATGGCTGGAGAGCTGCCAGGATCTTGTAGGTTTGAGCACCGATATGAAACACCTGACTTTGCTTAAGGACTGCCAGCTGGTTGTCCTTGGTCCTCAGTATACACACCTGATTTATGTTTTAAAGGGGATTGCACCAAAGCTTAGAAAAGGTGATTTCTGGCGTGAAGATTGGGTTCTTTGTACATGATCTTATAAAGGTGATGATATCTTATTTAAGCTTTGGGGTTATCATAGGCATTTGGAATGTTTTCATTGAAGAGTCTCTATTCAGTCTGGTCAGACTTTATTAATTTCCTTTATGTTTTTTTTAAATCTTGGTGTAATTAACACAAGTTAATTTCTTACTGTTTTATTTGCTATCCAAAGCCAAAATGTTGTACGGTTTTAGAAGTTAATTTTGAGAGCATTCATTTTCTATGGATGTAGGCACAGAGCTTTGTGAAGCACGGTTCCGAACAACCACATTGTGGAATGTACAGGTAAGGTGCGTGTTCAGTGCATGTGGGTTTGTGCTGAAATTGCCTGTTCCTCTGTACTGAAACTGAGCAAAAACATAACACCAGAGTATTTTAGACTTTTACAGTCATCACCATTGATTAATGTNAAATCAAACAGGACTAGGAAGATCAGAATTTGCATGGAGGCTGTCCTATTGGCAAAACAGTCTTTTATTTCAGTAGGTGATGTTCTGCTTCTGATCAGCTCAATTCTTCTGTTGCTGCTGGGTGAAATACAAAAGAAATAAATCCTTCAACACATCATGCCTTAAAATAATTGTACAATTTGGGAGGAATGTATATGGATGCTTACATTTGGTCAAATTCCAACATGCTGCAAGTCATGTTTGTATGTATATAAATCTTCAGCTTCTAAAACCACACTAATCCAAAGTGGCTTCAAAATAGTAAGGGAAGTGATTAAGTCATCATTGAATTGCTGTAAAAGCTGTCATCACTCACTGTTACCCAAGCTAAATTTTGTAGTTTGCATAGAATTTAATTTGTGCTTTTGTTTTTTTCCTTCAATGAAATGGTATCATTGAATTCACAGATTTTTTTTTTTCTGTATATTTTCTGTTGACTGTATATAGGATAGATTATGAAGTGACAGTTTTATGTTGTACTAATAATGCCAGAATAAATTACATCTCATATATTTTCATATTGTTATGGATAAGGCTGGAAGAACTTGTCTGTGACCAGAAATATTTGATATTACGAAGTGTGATGACTATGGGGTTGTAGGTTTTATAAGTTTTTATAGCTTGCAAATTTGATTTATAACAAGATTAACAATCTTGTTAAAGTGATTTTCTGAAATGAGTAACATTAGAGTATGGAGTGATATCTGAATATATTAAAAGCTTTCCTGTTGAATAACAAAAGAAGAAATATTCTTGTATTTTATGGTTAAAAATAAACACTGTTCATTCTAGTTTTTCAAGTGGCAGTAAACCTTTTTTGGAAGAAAGGCAGTTTTAAAATGTATCCGATGTTTTCTTTAGGCCACTTAACTGGCATACCCTCATTGAACATAGAAAATATCTGCTTTTGTCAGTAAGAACATAATAGAAGAAAAGGAGTTTTGCCACCCTTTATATTCAGCTGAACAATTTGCCAATGGAAATTTTGGGAGCTATTTCAGCAAGTCATGTATTTGATTGAATATAAGTATGTTAGTATTTTTACTAACTTAAACCTAACATGTTTTAGAACTTCATTGCCCTGAGCTTTTAAATACTTAGCTAGTAGATGCCAACAGATGATTTGTATCTGCAGTGTTATTAAATTTACAGAAGTTTGGTAGCTAACAGATGTCAATATCAAACTGCTCACAGATGAAATGTTTAAAGTTTATGTAATAAAGTATAGATGAAGCGGAAGCTGAAACAGAACATTTATTTACTTGCAAGAGACTTCATTTTTGAAGAAGCAGATTTGTTTACCTTTTTTTGGCTTTGATTGTGCTGAGGTTTATCCTACACATGGCTCTCTGTACAACACTGGCCATCAGGATTTTCTTATCCTAAAAATACATATATTAGCTGCAAGAGTAACAGACCAGTAAACCTTTTCAACACCACAGGGATTTCCATGAAATTTCTGGCTTGGGGACCAAATCTTAACATTCCTCAAATGCAGATGAACATTAATTAAAAATCAGATTAATTTCCAGTCTAAGACTTTTTAGTTGATTTTGAATTCATGGTCTCTTTTTGAGTCTGCAAATCCAGGAAATCTTTCCTGTTGTGTCCTCTCAGAGTTCATTTCAGGGTGTGATTATATCATGTATTGGCTTCAGGACTGAATCTGGCTTACAGAGCTGTTCTGCCCATTACTGTTTGATCCTACTTCGCCCCCACATGGGCCATTAAGACTGTTCATTGGCTATTGCTGTAAATAAGCATGTTGAAATGACACAGGCCAAAATAAGCTGCCAGGAAAGATTCCCTTGGACATTTGCAATTTTTAAAGAACACTTGCACAGTCACTTTTTTGAAGATGCATGGAGAAAAATTCCCTACAGGAGATACTTAACCTCCTCCAATAACTTGCATATCAACATGAGGCAATATCCTATGAAGGAGTGTCTAGAGTCTGTTATTCAAAATGCAAAAGAAATGGACAGAGGTCAGCTTTTCTCTAAACCAGATTTATAAATACCTTTTGGTTCTTTGACAGCCCCTTTTCTATAAGTCAGCTTTTTCCTGTGATTTTTTAATTTTTTTTTTTGCTTTCTAACAACAACAAAAAATGTCATTAGCTTTTTATTTTTTTTTTCGCTATACACACTTGCTGTTTCTTGCAAAAATATAAGCAGTTGAAAGTTCTATTTTCCTTTGCAAGTGAGCCTGATGTGAGTCACTGCTTTCCAGTGTGTCTGGAATGATGTTCAAGTAGGTGGGGAAGGAAAGGGGCAGGTTGTTGCTGCTGTTGTTATCAGCGGAGAAATGTTCTTTCTCTGTGATTTTTCTCTCTGTTTGCAAGACTTTATTCAAGCTGGTGTTGACAAGGTAACAGTGAGAAAGGTTGTTGAGAAGGGTATGGCTGTAGTCCCTTGGAGAAATGCTATATTCCCCTGCACATCAAAAGTTACTGCATGCCAAGTAATCTGTGTGAAAAGAGAGAGAATCATTTGCCGTTGAGTTTTTACTGTCTGGGAAAGCAAATTGTCTTTTCCATGGTGTTGTGGAGAATTTGTATTATTTTGTTAAATGATTTCTAGGGTAAAATAAAAGCATCTGGAGGAAACAATTGCAGGGAAAAGCCCAAGGGATAATCTTCAGGTACAGCCAGATAATTAGAGCTTTAGCTATATAGTCTGTTTGAAGTGTGATTGCATGCCCACTGGAGTCAATGGGAAAAACCTGAAATCGAGCCCACGGACATTGATTCAAAGCTTCAGGCTGGCAGAAGAAACAAGCCAATTTCTTGCAGCAGTTCTGTGGGACAGAAGCCACACTCTGCTTCCATTAAGCAATTTTTCAAATTCAGAATTTCTTTACAAGCCCTAATCCATTTTTTTACTGCTGGGTTCTGGCCCGAAGAATTTTGCTTTACCTTTGTTACTTTTTCTGTGGCTAGAAACACTCTATTGCAGGGAAACAGCTCAAAAATCCCTAGGAAGAAGCTGTCTCTTGTTGTGTAATTATTGTTTCTTCTTGTGTCAGACCAGGGTAAGGGATTCTTGAAACCACAGAGTGCCTGTGCAGTAGCTGAAAATCCGTCCTGCTGTCTGAGCAGGGCCATCCACTGGGCTCTGGTAGGTGGGCCTCCTCAGCTGCTGGTGTTGTTCATGTGAAGTAGCTGTGCTGGCCTTTGTCTTCTAGATGGGCTGCAGGGCATTGCGAAGATGAGGTGCCATGTGGGCTGCTGAGGGAGACACTAGTGCTGTGCTTCTAAATATTGCCAGAGGCAGCTTGTGAAACATGGAGAGACCGCATGGTTTAAGGCAGGAAGCCTATTCAGACTTCACTAATCCTAGTTTACTGCAGATCAGGTTCCAGATTTGGTTTTGCAAATGATAGCAGTGAATATGAATTACTATCTGGATTGGGGAAGCAACGTAAGGATTTCTGTATGGAATACAGAGTGGTGAGTATGTACTTAGAACTCTCTTTGAAGGACAAACTGTTTACTGTTTGGGTGCTGCTGTCAAGCTATTGTGAGCCAAACAAGGCAAGAGCCTTCTTGAAGTATGAGACAAAGCCAATGCCATACCTATATTGCTGCTGTTGTTGCTAAACTGTCATCCCACTGAGTGAATTGGCATTTCTAGAAGCAGATTATTTGGTCAAAGGTTATTTTATCTGGGGAAAAGCTGAGTGAATGAGTGCTTCCTCCCATCTATCACTTCCCTCTGAATACCCACAAGCATGTTCCTTCCAGTGCAGTATCCTTTCAGACAACATTAAATAAAGGAACTGAAAAAAGACAAAAGTAGAGTTCACTTCACCTGTTAACATCTCCCTTCTGCAGTGCTTGCATAAGCATTCCAGACTACATCTGTCAAGGGTGGGAGACAATGTTCATTCCCCTTGCTAACTGTAGGAAATGTCAAGTGATGGGAACTTTTTAGTGATATTTGTCTGCTTTCCATGTGGAAAAGTGGTTTATATATACTCGTTGATTTATGGGTCAGAATCTTGAGAATTGAAGCTGTTACATTTTGCACAGTGTTAATAAAAAAAAAAAAGGTAAAACAGACCTTTTGGCATCAGATTTCCCAATGGGCTGCAAATGACTTCAGCTGACTCTTGGCATACATGAGATATTAGCATCCACTATACTACTGTGTTCCCCCCACCTTCTCCTTTCTTTGTTCCTCAATATTGAGATTTCTTCTAAAATTCTTTTGGGCACCAGCCCCAGAGAGATGACTTGTACACCTGGTATAAATAAATAGGCTTCTTTTCAAAGTGGTAGAAACTGACTTGCTGTGAGATTACCTTGAATAGGAGAGAAAATACAGGGGTTGTTAAGGCCAGGCATAGTATAGGAGGAGACACAGTCTGGAAAGTGCGCCCAGTCCTCCTTTCGTGTTTAACTTCAAAATGCATTTCAGCAATTCATCAGACTCCGCTTTAAATATGTCTTCTAGAGTTTTCTACTTCTGATAATCCCACTGGAAGAATACTGTGTATTTAGAATTGCTTGACAGAAGAGAATACTCTGGAGTCTGAATTCCAGTTGCATTGACTGAGAGGATTCTTTATGTCTAACTTCTCCAAGTTCATTATGATCTTGAATGCTTAATTTTACATCTTGGATGAAAACTTACACACTGCTTTGAAATAAATGTTTATAATACATTTTTTTTTCCTACCACAAAAAGTATATCCTGACTTTGTAAAAGAATGGGGGAACTGTCTGCAAACAAATTGCTGTTTAGTATTTGGAGTCAATAGCCATCACTAGTTCGTAAGGAGTAGAAAGGAAGGGAAGTATGTGAATAGAGAAGACTGAACCTAGACCTTATGTGGTAATTCTTTGGTTTCAAGCGACTCCCTTGACTTAGTGTCATCCCTTAGGCCTGAAGCAGAAAGGAGAAACAAGTCAGTGAAAAAGGGCTCGTTTATCAGGGGAAAGTCTGGGAATATAGGCATGACATTGTAACCTATTTCTTCCTAAGACCCCTACCTCCTTAAAAAACATTACAGATAAAATAAAAATGTCCTGCTTTTTGCACTTAAGTGTGGCAGCTCAGGTCCAGAAGTAACAGTAACTGTATCAGTGTTGTTTTTCTATTTTGTGGGATACTAGTATATTGATTTAAGCATGTATTCTCTAGGTACTATATTCTTTCTCCTTTTCAAAGTATGAAAGTTCTGTATCTTTTCCAAAGCCACTCGGTTTTTCCTTCTTTACGTATTAGTAGGGCCCATGGCCAGCATTACTAGAGGCAGTTCTTTCCCAGAGCTGGGTCTTAGAAAGATCACACTGTGACTGGGGAGGCAGATTCATTTGTAAAACCTGGTGCTTCCGGTTCTCATCAAGGGCAGAACTTTGCAGGCATTGTGAAAAGGAAGAGTAAGATGAATTAAAGCATGCATTTACAGTAGATTATCTGGGACTTCGTAAGAGATGTAAACCCTCTTGCTTCAGCACATAATACAGCTGCTGATTGACAGGGAAGAAAGAGCAGAAGGGAGAGAGTCTGGAAAGTGGGGGGAAAAAAGGGAGAAGTGTTTTGCTGTTTTTTTNCAATGGTTCATTCCCAGTGGTGCTACTCACTGAAGCATTTGGGTAAAGCAAGATGCAAGAGCTACATAGTTGTCTCCAGTGTGATGACAGGTTGCAGTTTCCAGTTCTGGATGCAGCCAGCTTAGGATAATTTTTTTAGGATATTACTGTGCCCTTGCTCACAGGGTTAGGATCAGTTCAGCCCAAACTCATTATCGTCTGAAAGAGACTTGTTACCACCGTAGCTGGTCTCAGTAAAAAGACAGTGGGACCACAGATGTCTCCTGTGTATCTATTTCCTTAAAATAAGAGATTAACATGTTTCCATCAGTGTCAGGCTATGACTATGAAATGGTTCCTGCTCAAGTGGAGGTAGTCTTATGCCTTGTAGCAAATAATTTGTTCAGGGTTCACTCACCGTCAGTCCAGGCAGCTATAACACAGTTGGTCATTCCAAAGCAGGACATGGCAAGAAGAGGAGATACTAGGTTTCTTTCTGCTTGGCCTGAAGTACACAGGTAAGATGTTTCCTGGCTGAGGATGGAGAACTGAGAGAAGGGACTAGAATGGGAATGATTCCAACATTCAGTTTGTGTTATGGAGGAATGAATGGATCTTGTTGTTTGGGCACTTTTCTGGTGAAGGATGAACACTGCCCTAGAAGACAGGGCACATACGAAAACCACAGTACTCAGTCAGAAAAGGTATTGGCTTACTAACCAAACCATATAGTGTGGGAGATAATTTTCAAGCTGGTTAAAATGCAAACCAGATGTGAGCCTGCTTCTTTCTTTCAAGTTATCATCATACTTAAAAAACAAAACAAAACAAAAAAAAAACAACCTGCAAACTGGTATTTGAATTTAGAAAATGAGTACTTTTGTTTTAACTTCTTATAAGGGTGATTTAAAGGTAGCTAGCTAACATCGAGATACTCCCTATTGCTTGCAACTTTTCTTAAAAATTGTGTACTGTAGTTCTCTGTCAATAAAATATCTGCTTTTCAAATTCAAGGCCATTGAAAATACTGTTTCTCCCCTTAAATTGGATTGGATAATTTTGATTCGTTGATTTGGGAGAAGTGTCCACCAGTGATCACTGATAATGAGTCTTTGCCATGTGGCCGGTAATGTATGTGTGTTAAGGGAGTGTCTGCGCACTGGAGCACGCAGAGTGATTCTCTGATTTTTATGAGAGGCATGCCAAGCAGAATGTATACACCTAGGAGAGAAGGGGCAGAGCAAGACAAAGAGATCTGCATTCCTGTAGCAAACATAGAACTCTAAGTTCTTGTAGACCTTAGAGACCAGACTGTATCTGTTTACATTTCCTATGCCTCCTTTGTAAGGAAAACTAATTAAAAAAAAAAAAAACACAATACAAAACCACAACAGCAGCAAACAAAAAACAACAAAAAGCAATCACAACTGTAAATGGAAGTCTTTTTTTTCTTTGGCTCACAGATTAGTTTTTTTGACAAAGTACTCATATATTGCCTCCAGGTTGTTGCTGTAAGTTGAAAGCCACTGGCAATTTTGTTAGGGAATGGAACTGTTCAAAAAGAAAGGGGAAAAAAAAAAAGGTTTGGAAAGGGGAAAAATGGAGGATTTCCTAGAGGGATGTTTTAAAATGCTATCTCCATGCTTTGCACCTGTTGAGAAAGTAGGGCTGAAGCTATCCTCTGTTCCCTATGGCTACTTGTTGTCAGTGCCTGTGTTGGCAACGTCTGAGCAAACAGCATGGAACAGCTTTAATTCTCTTTCTTCTCCCCTCCTTCCCATCTGTTGCTTCACTCTGGATCACGAGGTGTGCCAGCCTTCTTGTGCTAGGAGTGAGATCAAGCAAAGGCTTTTCAGCAAATGCTGCAGGAGTCTAAGACCTGTGTAACTGGCGTTATCTATGATATCCTAAATCAGGTAGCAGCAGTGGATCAATGCATACAGAGTTGGGGGGGGGGGGACGGACACTCACCAGGTTTGCAGTGGTGTGAGCAGCCTGCTGAGAAAACTTGATCCTGCAAGGCATTAAGAGCATTAGTGTTTTCTGAGGCTGGTACCTCTCAGAATCATAGAATCAGAGAATGGCTTGGGTTGGAAGGGGCCTTACATACATCTACTTCAAACCTACTGCCAAGGGCTGGTTGCCACCCACTGGATCAGGCTGCCCAGGGCCCATCCAGCCTGGCCTTGAGCACCTCCAGGGATGGGGCACCCACAGCTCCTCTGGGCAGCCTGTGCCAATGCCTCACCACTCTGAGTAAAGACTTTCCTCCTGACATCTAACCTAAATCTCCCCTCTTTTAGTTTGAAACTGCCTTCCCTTGTCCTATCAAATCAGTTGTAGGGTTGAAGATGTGGGTTGAAGTCTTATAGAATTATTTTTTTCCAGTATGTGCCACGCTAGGACTAATGTGAGGCTAAAGACAAAAATGTATAGAAAAGGGTGGCATGTGTATACTTCAAGCTGAAGAAAGAGAGGATCTCTTATCTTTTGTTTTTAAAATTACTAAGCCATTTTCTACCAAAGCTGAGAGCAGCAGAGCAGCCACATGTGTGTCAGTTCAAGGATTCTGCCTTTTCCAGGAGCAGTGCCAGCTAGGGGTGACCAGCAAATATGAGATGTGATGCTTCCTTCATTACCTACATACTCATGACTTTGACATGGGAATATGAAATTCTTCTTGTAGCACATGAATCTAAAGTTTTTTTTTTTTTTTTTTTTCCATTCTGAATACCTTTTTGCAGGAAAACTACTTCAGAGAATGAAGGTTCCTTTCCTGCTTATGTGAGTTCAGAAAGGTAGTTGATCTGCTAACTATTAAGGGTTTGTAAAGCTATGTTACATAAACACAGCCAGCTCTCCAGGTTTGACTGGACATTGCAGCAATGAGGACTGAACTTTTTTTTTTTCTGTTGTAACATTTTTGCCCCGAAAGTGTCCCTAAAATGGACAAAACCAATAACGTCCTTGTGTATTCCCTTGTTTTCAGGAGAAAAGGAGCCTAGCAACTAGTGAAAGTGTATTTTGCAACACTGAAGTGATTTAGGGGGGAGTTATTCTGAGGAATGGAATTAAAAAAGAAAAAATACTTGTGATTCTTTCTCTCTTCTTTCTAATTTCCTCTAACTTTATCCCAAACTGTTTTGACTTTGAGAGTATGAACTGTGTTATTAAGGGGGCTCTTCACAAAGTTTATTAAAGGGAAAAATGAAGCTGTAAATAAAGTCATGCAGAACTACTGTTCATCAAGTCCTGCAAAGGATGTTACTACTTGTAATGGTCTTTGAATGTGGTAGGAGATTTGTTTAAAACAGATAAAAGAAAATACTTTTTTACAGAGTTGCTAATGAAGTACTGGAGAGAATCTTTAATTTACTCCAATATAAGATCAGGAGGAAGTTTCCACCTTTTTATTAGTTTCTGAAACTGAGGTTGTAGTTGCTATAAATTTAATTTTTAACATTTTTGTGGTACACTAGTGTCTTCCAACATTGGCTTTGCCGGTTGCTAGAAGTTCAAATAACAGTTCTTATGTTCTTGTTTATCTCTGAATGTACCTCTGCTTGATGTCCTTTGAAATAAAAAAAAGAAATGAACAGCTCTTGTAGTTTCCAGAACTGTCATGCTAAAATAAATCATAAGCATAATTTGGGAAACTTGTCAAACCATAATTAGGATTAGTTTTATTGAAGACTGTGTTGTGGTGGTTACTAAGCAAAAGATAGGACATAATTAATGACAACCACTTCCAGTCACCTCATATTATATGCCTTTTAACTGTTGATTTATTGATGCAAAATTACAATGAGATGGCAGTGCCCGCCAGTTCAGCGTATTTGGGTGAGCCATTCAATCACCTCCAACACGTTTCCTATGTGGGCTGGCAGACATATCTCTGCATGAAGTGGCTTCAATGCCAAGGGAAGATAGATGTAGCCTGGAATTGTGTAGGCAAATGCAGCTTCAGGTATTTGTGAAGTTGGTGTCTTCCCTGAGTACCCTAGCTTAAGCACTTCTACTTCACCAGCATGAGCTTTTTTCATGTACCTATACAGAACCTTGACATACAGAATTAGGAAAAAGCACATTACAACTGGACAGCTCTTTTAGGCATGTTATGGTGCAAGGAGGAAGAAAGATCAGTGATCCTGCACCAACCAAAAGAACACACAGACTTCTGCAAATTCAGTAGCTGAAAATGCTCAGGAATTGGCAGATAATTAAAGTCTCATGTTGATGTCAGTGCTTTACCTTCAACCTCAAATCTCATGTATATATTTATATATATTATATATGTGTATATGTATCTGTGGTTTTCTCATATCCTGTGCTAGAAGAAGAGTGAAGGACAGAAAATTATCAGACCCTAAAGAAAGCAATTGAATGAATGAATCCAATCACCTTCAATTATAGGTGACTACTTTACAGTCGTTTAACCCATAAGAAACCACAAAATACCTCCCAGCTGTTTGCAGCATACCTAAACCCTTCAGTACAAAAGGCAGATGCTTCAAAAGTTGCATAGAAAGTTGGGAAGATTGAGAAGTCTAAGTCTTCATTGTATCTGGAAATGTATTAAACAGTTTCCCAGATGAACCTGGTAATCTGCTCATTGTTCATTTTATGGACTGAATCAGAAAGAATACTTGCTATTGGTCTATGCCAGTGTGACCTAGGCAAATGTTCCTGGCGCGTCAGTATGATACACTAACAGGGCAGCAAGAGTGACACATTAGCACGGCAGCAAAAAGATGCAATTGCTGATGCTGTGGAAGAAAGTCTGTGATAAATCCTTAGGAGATTCTTTCAGGTGTATGATTATGTAGATGTGGCTGAACTTTAGGACAAGTGGACCCTTCTGCACTTTCCTCCCAGCCTTGGTTGAAGCTTGCTCCAAGAAATTGTTCAAGAAGTTAGTTCATCAGTCCTGAGTGCATGCATCCTGTATCATAGGCAATGCTAAGTTCACAGAGACAATATCATATTATTTTGTTATAAAATAATCCCTTGCATGTGCTAAGTCTCCCTCAACAGCAAAAGCTGTCATCAAAGAGGTGGCAATAATTCAGGGCAGCACAGGAAAGCAGTCTGAGTCCAACCTGGTGGAAGAAAGCCTACTGAGGACTGGTGATGCCATTACTTTCATGTGGAAGAACACAAGATTCAGTTCTTCCTTCAGTTTTCTCTTCAGTCTCTGTCAGCATCCAGACGTAGAAATAGTGCCGTCTGGAAATAGCAGCAGTCTGATTTAGAAAAAAGGGAATCAAGAGGGAAGCATCATTAAAGTACTAGAAAATGGGAGGAATTAAGAAATAAGGTGAGCTAGAAGAAAGATACTGGAATTGATGATGATAGTTATAAGGAGGCCAGGATGTCTGGAAAGGCTTGGATTTTCTGCAGGCCAAGCTGAGAAATCATTGCAGAGATGTAGGAGCCTAGAGATGTGTTCCCTTAACCGACTTCAGCAGTTCTATTCTGATCAGTTTGCATCCAGATACAAGTCAAGAGGTGGTTTTGACTCTGAAAAAATACTTGAATAGATGGAATCTCCAGGAATAACAGCCTTTGTCACTGTCAGAGGGATTTGTTGTATGGCTTAAGTAGCAAATTGTGATAGCTTTTGTTACCACGAGAGTTCCTCATCTTTCTTCGTTAATGGCTGGAATATATTTTTCTAATCCATGCATTTCTGTGGATTTTAGAATGCGTGCAATTAATTTGTTGTTTGAGCATTTGTTTTCAGATGAGGCTAATCTGTACGTTTACTATGCAAAATAATTAATTTGAGTTTTTGAGAGAGGTAAATAACTGCAACATTGAATAACAAATGAATGAAAGTGGTTTTAGGATCTTAAAGCGATGATAGGGACTGTTTATTACTTGTCTGATGCTTCTGAAGTTTTTCACTGGTAAATTCAAGTGCTGAGGGCAAATTATAACTTTTTCTTCAACACTGGCAAGCATATTACCCAATTCACTGACATTTGTGTTATTACTGTACACTATCATTCACTTGTAAATGAAATAGCTATTCATTGTGTAGTGGATAGTGATGGCAAAAGTGCCTTTTGATATATATATATGTGTATATATATATTTTGGTGCTGGCGGAGTAGCTGGTTTTCTTGAAGCTCCTTGATATTTATCTCTGTGGATGGCTATCTTTGGTCATCACTGTAATACCTGTGAGCTGGCATCAAGCTGAACTCCCAGGCAGAGCAAACAGCAAGGAATGTACTGAGATCATGTATGGTAATGCAAAGTACCTTATCTGTTATCTTTGAGGAAGAATGCATTGGTCTTCTTTTAAACAGCTATTGAAGCAATGAAGATGGAAAAAAATTGGAATCAGAATACCCATAAAGAACTGGTCACAATCGTGTATTTGTATGCCAGATAGCCAGAGGACTTTCTGTATCTTTGAAAGTATTAAATAAAACCAACCCTGCTTGTTTTAGCTCTGTCTGAAATGCAGACGGGGGGAAAAAAAATCAATATTTGCTAAATGAGAGAGAACAAAATTGACTCTAAGAGTAAAATATCTTCTTAGGAAGCATCTAAATAACAGCATGAAAAAGAAAACCAAACAAAACTGTCCTATAGAAATACTGTATTGTGACTTGTGTCAAGTAAAACTGTGAGATAAGGAGATGGCTCCTCCACTGATACTGTTTCATTTAAACCTCTGGACTTATAATGCTTGCACCAAGAAAGAATCCTGGGTTTGTCCTTTGTTTGTCTTCATCTTCCTTTGTTTCTCTCATTTGCACTCCTAGTGAAGTGCTAGGCTTTGATCTTTTACATACTTAATCATCTGCTTTAAGCAAGGCCTTAGTTTTATTAAACCTGAATTATGCTTGAATCAACACTGTTATACTCTGTTACAGCACTGAAAAGGGACCAGGAAGCACATGAAACCACTGTTTTATTACGGCTGTTTTATAGACTGTCTTTTAGAAGGTGAAGATGATGCCTTCAGTGTAAAGGAGAACTTGGTTCATAGACTTCACTGTGAATCTTGCATACTTACAGTGCAGATAATTTTATGACTTGGGTTGCTAGCTGACTAAATTCACTACCGGACTGTGTGAAATGTCAGCATGGTATTATTAAGGTCTTTAAGAACACTTTCATGGTGCACATTGAATTGCCAGTGTAGTTTGAACTGCGTTAATAGGAGCCAGAACACAAAAACCTTCTAGATTTAAGGGTTCTTTTGTGCCTTGTCTTCATTTTGAGTCAAGATAAATGATGTAGTTACTATTTTCCTCATTCATTTAAAAAAAAAAAGAAAAAAGTGTATTTATATATCTGAAGCCAACAGTTTCTTGAATATGTTACATTTTACTTTTTTCCTTCGTATGAAGTGAATGAATTGGTTTGATGTAAATTTGGCTTTTAGGTATCAAGTTATTTGAGCTACCTCTTGAATTAATCTCTGCACTTTTCTGAGGAAGGCTGGGCACAAGTCCCATATGCTAAGGCATTTGTGAAGCAGTAGGACTAAAATTGGAAGATACAATGAGGGAATCATATGACAGCAGATAAATGTGTCTTTCTCCTACGTCTGTCCTCCCAGCTCTCCATCTTCTCCTTTTCTTTACATCTTTGAGATTCCCAGTTTTTGAATAACTGAACTGAGTGAAGGATAGATAACATTGGCTTCTTTCCTCAAGCTTCTCATGTTCTTCTTACCAGTGCTAGTGTGCCAATATAGTAGTAAATTCAAGTAAGATAGGGAGAAAAACTCTTGTTTATAATGGAATCACAGAATATCCTGAGTTGGAACAGACCCACAAGGATTAATGAGTCCAGCTCCTGGCTCCACACAAGCATCACCCAGGCCTTGTGTCTGAGAGCAGTGTCCAAACGCTCCTTGAGCTCCTGTGGCTTGGGGCCGTGCCCACTGCCCTGGGGAGCCTGTTCCATGCCCACCACCCTCTGGGGCAGAACCTTTTCCTCACCCCCAGCCTGACCCTCCCCTGACACAGCTCCATGCCATTCCCTCGGGCCCTGTCGCTGTCCCCAGAGAGCAGAGCTCAGCGCCTGCCCCTCCGCTCCCCTGGGAGGAAGCTGTAGGCCGCCATGAGGCCTCCCCTCAGCCTCCTCTGCTCTGGGCTGAGCAAACCAAGGGACCTCAGCTGCTCCTCACATGCCTTGCCCTTCAGATGCTTCACCATCTTCACTGCCATCCTTTGGACTCTTTAGAACAACTTTATGTCCTCCTTATGTTGTGGCACCCAATCCTGCACCCAGTGTTTGATGTGAGGCTGCGCAGAGCAGGGTGGGACAATCCCTTCCCTTACTCGGCTGGCAGTGCTGGGCCTGGTGCACCCCAGGGTATGGTTGGCCCTTTGGGCTGCCAGGGCACACTGCTGGCTCATGTTCAACCTGCTGTCAGCCAGAACCCCCAGATCCCTTTCTATGGGGCTGCTCTCCAGTTTCTTGTCCCCAGTCTGTATGTATAGCCAGGGCTGCCCCATTCCAGGTGCAGAATCTGGCACTTGCTCTTGTTGAACTACATGTGGCTGGTCGTTATCCAGAACTTCAGTTTGTCAAGAGCTCTCTGCAAGATGTCTTTACACTTGAGGGATTCTACAGCTCCGCCCAGTTTAGCATAATTCACACACTTACTTAGTATACCTTCAAGTCCTGTATCCAAGTTATTGATGAAATCATTAGAGGACTGTTTTTAAAATGGAGCCCTGTGGAACCCCACTGACTACCAGCCTGATGTAACCCCATTTACTGTCCTCTTTGAGCCTGACTTGCCAGCTAATTGTTCACCCATGGCATTATGCTTTTATCCAGCTGTATGCTTGACATTTTGTCCACGAGAATACTGTGAGAAGCAGTATTGAAAGCTTTGCTGAAATCCCAAAGTTTATATTAACTGACTTCTCTTGGTCAACTAGGTGGATAACCTTGGTATAAGTTCTTAAATTTTACTTATATATATATGGTGGCTTCTGTTATTATGTTTTGCTCTTTTAATTCTTCTGCTGTATGCTATATGTTGGAAGGGGCTGCAGCTGTGCTGACAGATGGAATTTGTAGTTTCAGAAGAGCTTTAATAATAGCAATGCCATGGTCAGAATATTTTCTGTGATAAATGGTCTCCATGTGTTCATATAATGTAATGGCTAAATGAGAATGCATGTGGCCTCCAAGAGGTTATGCCTGCTTACAGACACTCTATTTGAACACTTGCCTGTGTGACTCCCATGTAAATACTTGGGGTCACACTGTAGATGGACAGTGACCTGCTCAATGTCACTTTATTGAAGATCTAGCAGGTTATTCTCTTTCTCCTAATAGATTTTGTGATACTTTTGTTGTGCAAATTATTCTTATATTTTCTGGAAAGAAAGGCCTCTGTGCTCTTTTATAGTCTTCATTCAAATACTACTGATGCAGCAAAATCTTTAATTGGATTTCTTTTCTTTAAAGTGGAATGATGAGAAACTGTTTTTTCTGTAAATAATAATGGAGCAAGATGGTATGGAAAAATTATGATTCTAAAAGAAAAATGCCTTCATAAAGGAAACACTTTAAAATAATATAGTTTTCATTTTAATGTAAATTATTCATAGGTTGTCGTCTCTAGATGAGGTTTGTGAACCTAACTTTGTTATGGTTCTTTAATATAATTTTAATATAACTTTAATGTTTAAATCTATGATGCAAGGAATGAAATTCTGCTCAGGGAAACCATTGTGATTTCTGTGTAATTGGAAAAGTGTATGTATTCAGTGGACTCCTAATACTGAGAGCAGACACTTATCTCCAAGACTTCGTAACTCAATAGTATAACATTGGACATAGACCAGATTGTACTTGGAATGCTCTTTTAGGGGAATAACATGCTGCACCTATTTTAGTGTCTTTCTTGTTGCTAATAAAAGGACTGATCGGAAGGGTTCTCAGCTTCTGTTATCTGGTAGGTGCAGTTGGTCTTGCTGAATTTGTCTGCTTTACTTTCACTTACATTTCATTTTTATGGCTTCTTTTGCTAGTCATGCTTATTTAGCTGCCAATTTTTCCTTCAGCATCTTTGATGCTCATGTGATCATTGCATTCTCTGTCACTGCCTTTTGTGTGTATAATTTGCTCTCAAATACAACTTCACCATTTAAAATTGTTCCATCAGTAATCCTTCCAAGGTTTTATTGATTCCCCAAGTTCCTGAGAACTTATCTGCAGCCATTCTGGCTATGTAAAGCCCTTAAGAAAGGCAAAATGCAAGAATGTCTGAAGTGTTGACATCTCTTGTTAGGAATCAAACAGCTGATGAAGCCAGTTATTTCAATACCTCATGAACCCTTTATCTCCTTTAACTCTTTGCACTTGAGCAGTGGAAAAGATGGGATTTTTCATGTTTTGTGTTTCCTCTTGTTCTATGCATTGAAGATATGCAAAACCTTATTGGAATGTGTCTTAGGAATTGCAAATGTGTCATAACAAGGTGTCTTCAAGTGTAATTAAATTATGTGTTCAAAATTAAGCCTGTATTCCCTTTATGCATTTACTTGCTTCCTCTTTTCTTCATCCTCTCAAAATGTTTCTTCTATTTGTATTCATAGCCCCTTTGGCAAAATTTCCTCACCTCCCAAGTCCTTATTTATCACCTGTCTCAGTCAAATTTTGTCATTTCCTTGTCTTTTTATCATTTTGCATGTCTGCATTTCTCATCTAATTCAACTATGTTTCACAGGCTTTTGGACATTATGTTTTCCTGCTGTGTTTCTTTGTACTCTGGGGTGGTATATTTCATTTCCATCACTGAATTTTCATTTCTTCAGAAATAATCCAGTTTTTCGTAGCTCAAGCTAGTGCTTTTCTGGTGTTTCAAGCTACCTTTACAGCCCTTTGGTTGTCACTTCAAAATCTGTGAAACACAAAACAACTGGAGAAGTAGGAATAGCCTCTGTCTGAAATTCTAATGGTTGTTGAGTATAGAAAAGAATAATTTCATTTGGACCTTACAGAAGTTCCTTGTTTACTGTCCAAAGTAGCATTCTAAATAAAACATGCACAGTAACAGTAAGGTGTATGAAAGCAAAGATGCAGTAAAAGTGAACAAAGTGCTGTAATCTAAAACTTTGTTTAAATCATAGTTTTCGAAGTTTAAATTAGATTTCAAACATAAAATAGTCTCTCCTGAAATTTGAACTCTGATAGTAAGTTATAGTGGTTTTTATGGATGCCTGACTGGCCTATATTTTTTCATGCTAATGTAAGTTAAAAGTAGTATTAATTATTATACTATAATAACAGTTTGCTCTTGCTGTTTTAAAGATAATCAGACTACTAAACTTGGAAAGTTGATTTGCTAAACCCTATAAAGTAGAGATTGTTGAAGTGCTATATCAGTTTTGGGTAGTTATAGCTTCTTGTGGTATTGGAAAAATAAAGTTTTAATTGTGTTGTTTTACTCTGTTTAGTTTAGTTCAATGACTTGTTCAACTTGGAGCTGAAAAAAACAGGAAAGCTGGCTCTCCTTTTTTAATTTATGTTGAACTAAATATGAGAGGGTGAGATTTATTCGTTCAGAAATCAAGATGGACATACTGACTGAAGAAACCTGTTTAATTTGTACACTGTAGATAGCAGTGATGGGTGATACATCAGTGGGATGGCTGTATTGCAACTCCAAAAGTAGGTAATTCTACAAGGCTAAATCAAGGCTAAATATTGCTTTATTTGCCATAATGGTCTTATACCTGGATCTCTATAATTGTGCCTATCTTGACCTTCTTCCAAGCCTGTTTCCCTGCCAAGAGCTGAGCAATACTATGCTCACATATCTGGAATCAGTTCTCTGTAAGAGAATGTTGGGTTGGGGAGTTGTGCCAGAAGAAAGAGGTCAGGAGAAGAGGACTGTAGCCACAGGCTGCAGTGCCAACTTGCACTGAGGTCTCTAGCATGGGATGAAGTTCCAGTGGGTCAGCCTTCAACCATGGGAAAATGAGGTTGCTGGGAAGAAAGAGTCTATAGAATAGTGAAGAAAAGAGACCCTGGCTCTTCTCGTAGACTTGTTCAAACATCCTTTTTGCTCCACCAACAGATTTGATAGCACTGTGATCCTTTTTTAACTCAGTATGGTGGAAGTTTGAGATGTCATTACACATCTCTAACAGACAGTAGGTAATAAATTGGTGCATTTTAAATGTACACAGGGTTATTTTGTTCTCATGCCTTTATTGCACTTAACATTTTATTAAACTGATGTTAAAAATGCTGTTTTCCTGCATTTTAAATTTAATTCCTGTTTCCATTTGAAGTCAATTAAATAGAAAACACAAGTGAAATAGTAGTGGATCATCTAGTAAACAATGAATTTCATTCAGCACTTCTTACTTAATTATATGTTTAAAAAAAAAAAAATGTTTCTCAAGCTACAAAACTTTTAGTTGAAAGATATATACAGCTCAGATGTGATTTAGAAAGGGAAACTGTGTAACTTCCTCTCTGTGGATGCTTCTTAAAAATGTGAAAGTATGTGCTCTTGACCATGTGATGCTAATGGGAGTCCTAATGCTAGGACGGATGTCAGTCCTCTAATCCCTTCAGTATATGTCGATATATTATGTGTACTCCTAGGGTATTCTCTGGTTAGCTAAAGGAAGTACCTCTGGGGAGCCAGTTGCCTAGAGAAGCCCAAGCTTGCAAGATACCTCGCAGAAGGATATTTCAGGCATTGTCATTTCCTGGGCCTTCATTTCCTATTTCACCCTTCAGATAAGTCTCTCTATTCCTGCCACTGCCTTGCCCACTTTCTCCCCTTCCTAAGGTCAAAGTTATAAAAATTAAGAAAATGCACCTTGGCTTGTGAGGATAATGGAAACAACTGGTGATTAAAAACTTCTGAGTGTCCTGTCCCAACTAATCAGCCTCCAGCTAGGTGGCACATAGCCTCCAGTATTGATTCACTAAAGTAAGTTTTAGAGGAAGAGCCATGCCTATAAATTGAAGTTTGGAAGTATCTGTTGTGTGTATCATGTTAAACCCAGGATGCCTTGTCTTCAAGACCAGAACTTCCTCTGACCTAGAACACTGATTTTGACTGAGTGCCTACTTGTAATAATCTTGTCTGGGAAGCACTTTTAGCACTTACAGCTAAAATTCCCACTGTCTGGTCTTTCATATTCAGCTGAAATGTAATGATAATATAACATAAATTCACTAATCATTAAGTTAATTTTTAACCACATGTGCAAATCAGACTTGGGAGAAATGTACAATTGATCTCTGATTTGCTTACATATTTGAGTTTAATATAAAATATTGATATTATGCCTGTGTGGAGATAACTAATTCTTTGTTGTGTCTCAGGCATTGCTTAGGTTTTTATGATGTCATCTACAAACTTGCTGAGAGTACATAAAACCGTGAGCAGTGGCTGATAAACCAGAGGGTTGTGCTGCCATCCAGAGGGACCTGGACAGGCTGGGGAAGTGAGCTGACAGGTACCTCATGAAGCTTAACAAGGGGGAAATGCAAAGCCCTGAACTGTGGAGAAGCAAAGCCATGAACCTGCAAATGCTGTGGGTTGTCCAGCTGGAAAGCAGTTTTGCAGAAAGGACCTGTAGGTGGATGCTAAGTTGAGTATGAACCAGTACTGTTTCCTCATACTAAAGAAAGCTAACAGTATATTGGGCTTGCCAGCAGTTTGAGGTGATCTTTCCCCTCCACTCAGCACTGATGAGGCTGTACCTGGACTGCTGTGTCCAGTTCTGGGCTCCCCAGTACACGATAGGTATGGAACTACTAGAATGTGTCCAGTAAAGGGCCACTAAGATTAAGAGACTAGAGCATCTCACATATGAGGAATGGCTAAGAGTGTGGGGCTGGAGAGGAGAAGGCTCTACACTGGCTATCAGATTATTTAATGCTTTCAATTCTTGTTGCCTTTTCCTGGACTTTCCTGATGTCCATAACTCTGTGGGCTGGACATGATGTTAATACTGTCCTCATTGTGTATTAAAAACTGCCTGTACTTCTAGTATAGTGCTAACAGTGAATGCCCTTTATGTTTGTATTTTCGTGGAATCATAGAATCATTTGAGTTGGAAGGGGCCTTTAAAGGCCATCTAGTCCAACTCCCCTGCAGTGAACAGGGACATCTACAGCTGGATCAGGTTGCCCAGAGCCCTGTCCAGCCTGACCTTGAGGGTCTCCAGGGATGGGGCATCCACCACCTCTGTGGGCAACCTGTGCCAGTGCCTCACCACCCTTATCATAAAACGCATTTTCCTTATATCCAGGCTAAATCTCACCTCTATCAATTTGAAACCATTTCCCCTAGTCCTATCACTACAGACCCTGCTAAAGAGTCTGTCCCCTTCTTTCTTGTAGCCCCCCTTCAGAGTCTGAAAGGCTGCTATCAGGTTTCCCCGGAGTCTTCTCCAGGCTGAACAGCCCCAACTCTCTGTGTGTCCCCACAGGGGAGGTGTTCCATCCCTTAGATCATTTTTGTGGCCCTCCTCTAGACACGCTCCAACAGGTCCACATCTCTCCTGTACTGAGGACTCCCCATCTGGACGCAGCACTCCAGGTGGGGTCTCACCAGTGCAGAGCAGAGGGGCAGGATCACCTCCCTTGCCCTGCTGGCCACGCTTCTTTGGATGCAGCCCAGGATGCGGTTGGCTTTCTGGGCTGCAATGGCACACTGCTGGCTGATGCCCAGCTTGTCACCCACCAGTACCCCCAAGTCCCTTTTGGCAGGTCTCTGCTCAATCCTTGCATCCCCCAGCTAGAAGTGATAGCGGGGGTTGCAGCTTCCAAGAGGATCTGTTCCATGATCTTTCCTGGCACAGAGGCGAGGCTGACGGGTTGGTAGTTCCCTGGGTCATCCTTTGAGTGTCACATTGCCCTTCTTCCAGTCACCGGGGACTTCACCTGACTGCCATGACTTCTTAAATATCATAGGGAGTGGCTTGGTGACAGCATCAGCCAATTCCCTCAGGACTCTGGGATTCATCTCATCAGGACCCATAGACTTATGGATATTCAGGTTCCTCAGGAGGTGATGAACCTGTTCCTCACTTACAGTGAGAGGGACATAGCTTCCCCAGTCTCCACCTTTCAACCCATCTGCTCAAGGGATGCATGAAGAGCAGTTGTTGAAGACTAAGGCAAAAACATTGTTGAGCACTTCAGCCTTCTCTTTGTCCATTGTTGCCAGCCTGCCTGTACTACTCACAGGGGAGGGGACACCTTCCTGAACTTTCCTTTTCTGGTTAATATACCTGTAGAAGCCTTTCTGGTTTTTCACTGCGCCCCTCACCAGGTCCAGTTCCAGCTGGGCCTTGGCCTTGCCAGCCCCTTCCCTACACAGCCTGGCAGCATCCCTATACTCCTCCCAGGATACCTGTCCCTGCTTCCACTGCCTGTGCATTTTCCTCTTGCTCTCAAGTTTGACCAACAGGTCATGGTGCAGCCTTTCCAGTCTCCTGCCTTCCTTTCCTGACTTCTTACACCTGGGGATGGAGAGCCCTTGGGCACTAAGGAAAGCTTCCTTAAAGATCTGCCAGCTCTGCTTCGCTCCTTTGTCCTTGACGGCGGTTTCCCAGGGTTTTTTTTAGTTCCATTTTGTTTAGTTCTAACTTGTCATTTTTTTTTAACCTTTCCAAAATTGTCCAGCATCTCTTGCCATTCTTCTTGTTTTTTTTCCCTTTTTTTCAGATGAAGTGTAATATGTAAAACTTGATTCCCTGTCTGTGCCATGACAGATAAATAAATAACCTTTTCAAATGACACCTGCCAGAAGTTTGCATATTCATCTAACATAGAAATATTTCACATCAGTAGTCTCTCAAAGTATCTCTCCTTTTAGGCAATGAAAAATTCCATTTTTACGTGAGTTCTTTCTTATATAAAAGCATGGGAAAATCCTCTATTTTCTTTTGTCTTAGTTGTTAGATCCTGCAGTTTTCTTACTGTACTCTCTGATTTTGAGAACAGTGAGGTTATAGTGGGGATCAGTTGCTGCAAGCCCACTGCTATCCCAAAGTACTTCATTACTGTTGTGTATGGTCTCACTTAGCAGTCGGTAATGAGCTGCATACATTTTATTCTATTTAGATCTTTGTATAATATAGGTAGATATTGATACAGAATGTAAGCTCCAGTGGAAGTCACATTGTATACTGAAAAATGCCAATGAATTAGCAAAGGGAGGGGGAAATGTTTCTATCCCCTCATTGAAGTTGTTGAATTAAGAAGCTGCTTACTAGCCAGCTTAGTATGGAAGATCATTTCTGGTCTAACAAACAGATATTTGCATATCTAAGGAAGTGCACAAGTGCATTTAAGAAGACTGGGCAGATTGTGTCTTGGAAATGGGGGAAGTATAAGGAGTTAGGATGAAAGATTAACTATGTTTAGATCCCAGGAACATTTCAAAGCTAAAAACCTGTTGTGGTTTAGCCAAGGGACATGCAGGAATGTGAAGATCTGAGAGTGACAGGAGGAGTGGAGTGCACCTGAAAGTGCTTCTTGAGTTGGTGTCTTGTAGAAGAATTCTCAAACCAAGACTTCTGAATAATTTTTCAGTGACAGGGAAAACAAACATAAAGTATGCATGAGGACCAAAACCATGATTGCCTGCTCGTTAGTGCCAACTGAATATGGATGCAAGTATGGATTGCTGTAAATATATTAAGGATAGATTTTTTTTTTTTCTTTTATTTGGTGGTAACTTTCATAAGCATTTGTTACGGTGTTGTCTGTTTTGAAAGCTATTGATGTTACCTGCTTTTGAGCTTAATTTGGCTTAAATGTGATTTAAGGGAGCTAACAAGCCATATTTTATGCAGAAGTGTAACAATTCCGTAACTTAGGGTATTTGTGTATCATAGAAGTACCCAGGAAATACTAGTTGGTGTTGCTGTCATCATCCCTTTTGTCAACAGTATATACATGTTCCATCCATGAAGTGATTTAAACCATCACCTCTCCAATATTTCTTCCCCCGCACTGATGACTGTTCTCACTGACAGTCCAGGCTGTCACTGTGTGTGCAGCTCCTGTGTTCTCTGAGCTCTGCATGATTTTCTGGTGGGATATTGGATTATCAATCTTATTCACTGTGTCAGAGATCTGTGTAATCTCTATATACTTTATTCATATGACTCCTATTGATGGCAGGCTCTGCTTTTCCTTATTTCTGAGTCTCCCAGTAGTCCTTGTCCCAAGTTGTTACCTTGTCTTCTGTTCTCAGCTGTTATTAGCTCCTTGCCACACTTCATTAGTACACTTTGCTTTGTATCAGTCACCTGCTTCTCTACAGCGTGTTTTCTCTTGTAACTTCAGATTAAAAACTTTTTTTTCTAGAGCTTCATTTTTATATGGATGGCAATATCCTTCCATTTTTGTAACAAATTTTCATGTTCAAATTCTACTTTCTGAGTTAATTGAAACTATTGAACACATCAAGTATATCTGAAACCACAACTGTCTTTCTCTTCACTAGTGCCTATCGCTTCCAGGTGCGGAATGAAGCACCATTTAAATCTCTTACCATTGTTTTTCATACTTTGAGATTTTCAGCCCTGACAGAGGTTTCAGCTACTCTACTTTTCCATCCTGCTTTTTTCTTTGCCTTTACTGCATCAAGGAAGATGCACTTCTTCAGTGTTCAGGTCTGAGCCCTGCAAACACTGTGGGAAATCCAAAGTAACTATGTAGAAAAAGTTGTACTTTTTCGGTCAGAATCTTACACTCCTGCTTTTTGTTGTGATTTTGCATGTGTGATGGGTAACAGTGCACACAGCATGTTCCTAGCAGCCTGTGACCGTGCTGTTCTGAAAGAGAATGAATGAGTAAATTTAGTTACATCTCTCCAGCATAGCTAAACGTACCAAGAAATTCAGCTTTGATTTTCACATTTTGGCCCTACTGGTTCATTGGGGTGTCCCTGTGAGCCACTTGTAAGGGTGAATATGGATTCTGCCACAAGACTTAATGTAAGTGGTTACATCCTCAGGCACAAGTAAGGAGGGAAGAGTGTGGGTTTGCATGAGAACAGAGTGATTGAGTCCTCTGCTATCGATATTTCTTTAGTCTTCAGGACGATGTGTTCTTTTTTTTTTGTGATATGTCACAGAAAGTTATCGATTCTTGTTGTATTAAATTAGTGAATGGATGAATGCATGTTGGCTTTTATAAGATAAGTGCTCTAATAATCTATTTAACTCTTCTACTAACAATTCGGCAAGAGGAGAGCAAATATTTTTATTAAGATTGTGAGAATTTGTCCTGATGAAATATTATATAAAGAATTTGTGTAGGAATGTAAGACAAATTTTATTTTAGAACTTAGGATAAGCAGAAAACTAGAATCAGTATCTCAGGTCCTGTCCTTGGTAAGGAATGAGTTTTTGTTCCAGATCAGTCCATTCTTATTTCTTCATCTTCCTCTAGAGGAGAGGAGAAGAGAAATGATACACATTATCCACAAAAACATTAGCTTCAGATGTAGTGCATATGATCAGCTGTAGTGTAATTTTCTCTTCAAGTGGAATGTTGTGATACATATTTTTGAGGCAATGATAATGCAAGACACCCACTTGTCTTCCCAAAATTCCTGTTTATACTTTTCCTGTTAAAATGTGCTCATTGTCTGTGAATGTGACCTCACTTTAAATCAAACATGAGAGGTAAATCTGGGTATACAGAACGAAAGTATTCATGTCTTTATTATTGCTATGCAAATCAGTTTTATGTCATTTATGGCAGATGACAAGATATATTCTACCTCATTGTTATGATTCTTAAGTAGTATAAATTCCTGGAGTTTTCTGTGTACTTGCGCCTTGGTTTTGCAGTGACAGGAATACAGCAGTGGCACTCGATCATTTTCCATGTAGCAGCATTCATACTGTAAATATTCCGTAATCAGCAGTGTGTTGTTTTCAGCTGTAGAGTCCTCATGCTCTATTAACTGTGGTGTTAGGAAAATGGCTGTTGGCAATTTTCCATCATGTCAGTGCTTTTACTATTTACGTTAGAAATTGTATTTATGAAGGCAACAGAAGTCTTTCTCGTTTTTCCCTCTCTCCAAATATTTTGTTGCTGAGAGTAGGAATGTATTTTATCTGTTCGTATGTAGTATATGTGCTGTACTAGCACTGAGACTTGGAGAAACAGAAAGCTAAGTTTATGTTCGTTTGTGTCTCAGTTCTGTGTAACTCTTTTCTTTCCAGTGTATGTCTGACAAGAGTTTAGAATACTCACATTTGACTGAGGGCTGGGAAAAAGGGTTTCTATAAAACCCTGGTATGTTTTTCCTTACTAGAAACTTTGTGAAAGATTTTTTTTTTCTGTCCTTGTTTGTTATTGTGCAGCAATTCATACTGATCTGTCCAGGTATTATTTAAAAGAAAGGAACTGTTCATGTAGAGATCGATGCAACCAAGACGATACATAATGCGGCCTCAGTGGGCCATTCATTTCAATATTGAGCCATTTGATACACTTTGAAATAACAAAGCAATGATCTATGGATTAGGGTTATGAGAATTGAAAGCAGTTTAATAATATGTGTGTCAAATAAAATCAACGGGTTTCTATTTTATTTTCTTAAACTGTAAACTAGCCATCACCCCATGTCAAGGTTCCATTGCTTGAAAAATAAGTTTTTCCTTTTTATATTACTGCTTATTTTGCACTTCTCTCCCATGTATTTTTTTCTGGCTTGGAACCTTTGCTATACACAATTTAGTAAGCATCTGCTATTCATATCAACCACTCTGGAAATCCATCCATTGTGTATATCACTTAATGTTAAGTAATACTTTGTACAGCAATAAGGAGCAATAAAAGTACCAGCAATAAACTGCTGTGTGTCAGTCATTTCTCCTCAGGGTCTGCAACAAGCCATTTGATGTGACCGAAATAATGGCAAACAGGTTTAGATCTTAGATCTTTAGGGCTGGTAAGTGTCATGCTTGTTGAAGGTATAAGCTCCAGAGATAAAAACTGAATGGCTGCCAGAAAAACATTTAGGTAAACAGAAATGTTGGTCAAAGAGTTCCTGTGTCACCTGTCATCCAGGTGGTCTGTGACTTCTGTGTGTGTGAATATTGCACACAGTGACAGAATACTGTTAAGTAGTAGTTTAAAAATAATAGTTTAAACGATAGCTAATTCAGCGTACCTAGTTCCTAAGTCCCCAAAGCGAGTTAGGAAGGTGGTATAGTTTTCAGGAAATGTACTTAGTATTTTCTGGGATCAGTCTCCTTAAAGTGTCTCAAAGTACACATTCAGATCCATTAGCTGTGTTTTGTTCTGCAGTTGAAGTCAGCTGGAGACCTTCCTGTTGGCTTCACAGAGATTTTGTCCAGCCCTGGAATGGCTCCCCCTTTGCACCACAAACATCTCTGTCATATACCAATAAAACAGTGCAGAAAAGAAAGCTTTTCAGTAGTTACTTTAGATTATTTCTTATAAGGGCTATTATCAGTCGTTCTTTCTGAATTGCCAATTTGTACATTTTCTTACAGTATCTACTATTTGGCATAACGGTTCTTAACCCAGGCTACCACTTCTTGCAGTTGGCAAGTCAGTTTCTTAAAATCTACATAAATCGTTAAATAGTGTTCTGTTACAGAAAAGCATATTCTACTTACTCAAAGCAATTTCTTTTATTAATAGTAAGAAATCCAAGTGGCAAAAATACGAACCCTTTTAGTAAATAGTTTGTATTTTTGTGCAACAACATTCATTTGCACAAGACCTTTAGGGAGATTTAATAAATCTATTGATTGCTTTATGCAGCATTACTAAAGGGCTAAAATGTACTTCAGATTTTCATTTATCAAGATTAAAATGAACTGATCTTAGATATACTTTCTCTTAATTAGTTAAAGTCATCGTCAAAAAAGTGAAATGCATAATATCGAGAAATCTGTCTGTGAAATCTTGAAGAAAGCCTCTGTGAAGGTGTGAAAATAATGTTCTGGGAGGCATGTAGATAAATTCAAATTTTAGTCTCATTTTTGTAATAAATGTAGAGATTAGAAGAGAAAAACATGGAGTTCAGAGTGAACTCTTTATCTCTATTTGCCTCCTGATCTTATTATGGAAAGTGTATGTGTAAAGGTGCTCATCAGAAAATCCTTGTTTCTCACTGTATGTTCTCATTTAAAGTTGCAGTGTTTCAGGGCTCTTAGATTTATTTGGGATACTTATTGTATATGATAACAGAGAAAAATTGCAAGTTTTTTCCCACATTTAGTTACTTTTTTCTCAATAGGTACTTTTTACCTTCCTCCTTAAGTATGAACAATTTATGTCTCTCTGTGTTTATGTACACACTCATGTTTATGTTTATAGTAAGAATGCATGTCTGTTATACCAATATCCTCATCAGACGTCAAACTGTTAAAATGCAGATGGTCAAACATAGTGAAATGACAGTGGTGGAAAAGATGATAAAAGGGTAGGGGATGAACCCCCAAATTCAGGGTTCTCTGAGAGGCTTACGTCTTGTTTTACGTTTAATGCTATTCAGTTCTAATGCTCTCATTTAGAGTGGTGCTCCCAGTTGCAGTTTGGGGAATTTAAAGGTTTTTAAGGGTGCCCAGAAAATGCTGTGACTGAGTAGGAAAAGGGGAAGAAAAACCAGCGTCAATTCTTCAAATTACACAAGTACTAAATTAGTAGCTAAACACGTTGAAAGTGGGTTCTCTTTGTGACCAAGTTAGGTGATGAATTGCTAATTTCTGTTTTGCACTGTGATGATACTTGCTAATAATGTCAGGCAATTATATTTTGATTTAAACTCACATAGTTATGATGCCTTAATTGAATGTTTGGATGTAAAAGGAGCTGCTGAACTATGTACAGTTTTTGTAACCTGAAATGCTGAAAAATGAGATTCACACAGGAACATATTTCAGAAACATTCAAATTTATTTGATGAATTTTTATTCGAATAATTGTACCACTGTCACATATTAGCGTGACGTTCTAGTGCCTTTTTATCTGGTTGGCTTTTCTGCTGATTTTATTTTATCTGTTTAGTTTTTACTTCACAGTCATGAATTTAGTCTCTGTGAAGGCCAAGAGGTAGAAACCCTCTATTATTCCAGTGGTACATAGGACTCTCTGCACTGCTGAATCAAGAAATCTCAAGTAATGCTTTTATGATGTATGAGGATATTATTCTCTGCAAGCAATAACAAGCACTTCTATTTCCCTAGCAATATCTACATAATCAAACATTCACAAGTGCTTTACAAGAATTTAATTAAATAGTGCGCAGAGTAACTGGATGCAGCATGCACACAAGCTGTTATATGTTCAGTAGCTCACGTTTTTGCAGTTAGTGCAGAATGCTTTTGAACAGTACAATATGTGAAAGATATTTCAATCAAAATGTGCATCATCACCCCTCCTTTTGTACCTTGCTTCTCAAAAATTACTTTAAAACCTTAATGGATGCTCCAGGGGCATCAGATACCTCCCTCACCTATAGTGGTGTAATAAACAAAGGGAAATACAAATTCTTTTGCTGAAACTTGAACATCAAACATTGTTCTGCTGAAATCAAATATTTTGATCCTCTAGATAACAGTATAGATTCTTGTCTCTTGTATCCAGGTGTGTTTTGGATTTTGTTTAAAGGTAGTAGAAATCTGGGGAGCAATCAAGATCGACCACTGAAGAATTTTATTTCCAAATTAAGACTGGACTTTGTACATGGACAAAGAAGAAAAGGAATTCTCATTTTGTAATAACAAGTATGTTCAGAGTCCCATCTGTCAGTTGCAGGAGATTAAGAAAGTTTTCTCCTTGGCATTATAGTACATTAGCTGAGGCTTGCGGAGCAATGGAGCTGTGCAGGAGGAAAGTGATGTAGAATATTTCTCTGCTGTTGTCCACCTGCAAGGCAGCTGCAAGGCATCTGTCAGACTGCAAGGTTTTATTGGTATGTCAGTGCTATCAAGTATCCATCTCAATACCAATGAAACAACTACTGAAAGTCTGTAATTGGCCTGTAAAGCTATTTATGTGGAGGTGAGCTCCGCTCCTGAAAGGCATGAGACCTCACCCTAGCTGACCAGTGCCACAGAGTTATTCTGGCTGACACTAGCAAAGTCTGTGCATTATGACTGTCAAGAAAGACGAAAAATTTCAGATGAATACAAAAGAAACAAAGGAAATGAACGGTAAAAGTAGGAAATAGGTTTCCCCCTCCCCCTCCATGGTAGTTTTATTTTGGTGTTGCTTTCCTGATTTGAAAGGAATTGTTGAAAACTTGGTGTAAATTAGAATCAGTCTTTTTGTGCTCTTCTGAAGATACTTTTTAAGTGAAACTTAAATCACTGTAGGAAAAGTTATGGCTTTCTTTACAGAGTTAAGAGTGGGAGAGACCCCTGTTTAACGTTAGGGAATATTTGCCATTAAGTTCAGTGGTTTCACTCACTAGCCTTTGTGTCCTCTTCTTTTTATCCTTATCATTTCTTTGTATAGCAGAGAGGAGTTTTTCAGGTTAGTAATAACTAATTGTAGTTATTATAAAAAAGTAGTATCTTTCAAGCTTCAACTGAAGAAGCAAAGGAAAGCATGCAATTCTGAATTTAATGGCATGTCTACTCATGAACACCATACTCTGGATTTCTTCCTTACTTCTTTAATTAGGCTCTTGTTCTAATATCTGCCTTTATATGAAATATTTATAACTTACCCTTTGTAGTAAGTCTCTGCAATTTGGATATTATCAGTTTACTTGTATTTGGAAGCAGCTGTTTCACTCTCTCT
>VXAV01002951.1:93274-103725 GCA_013399715.1 Alectura lathami
AGAAGAGGAAGCAAAAACTTCTGTTACTGGAATTTGTCTTGCTGGATATTTTTGTTATTGGTATAAAGTGCATTTGCTGTTTAGATCATATATACATCTATAAGGCTGAACTAACAAAAAGTAAGCTTTTATGGAAAGAAAAGCTGTTCCAAAAAACATTTTTTTCCAAAAGTGAAGAATATGGTACAAGCTTCCTGAATCAGTTGCTAAAACAAGAACTACAAATCTTATTTTCTATAAAGATGGTTAAACAGAACAATATTCCATCATTCTGGATGGTGTTTTGTCAGCAGTTATTCCTACTTGTGAAATAAAAATACAAGATGTTGTGCTGTAAGATCATAGAGCTCTTTGCATCAGGAAAATGGAGAGTGATATTCCAAAATCCTCTTACTTTCTAAAGAAGGGGGAAAGTTGGTTAACTTCCTTATCTTGTATTTTTGCAATTTTACCCCTGAAACTTTCTTCAAGAAGCCCATAGACTAAAATGTCAAATTCAATTTCATTTCAGTTTATTATCATGTTTTCATTTGGACAACACTGAAGACTGATAGTCAATTCCTGAAAAAGGGCTTTTGTTTAGAAATGCAGCTTGAGCAATATGGATATATCTGAATCAAATTTCTTCAGCTTCATATCTAACTTGTACGAGGCTTATAGGCCACAGACACACAAGCTTTTTCTGTTAAAATGCCATAAGCCACTAATGTTTTACTGCTACTTCTCTAGAGATTCTTCTCTTTTAGTGCAGCAGACTATTTTTTATAGCGTGCATCTTTTGTGGGATTCACAGACTTGGTATCTTTTCCTTCTTCTCTAGGTTCTTTAGCTTGCTTTAACATGTCTTCCATTTCTAAAGTTTTTGATTTTTATCAGTTTTTTCTGAACTGTTGTATAAACTCTTATTTTACCACAGGAAAGATAACAAGATTGCTAAAACTGACACGGAACATGAGCTATTACATCTTACTGAGCCTTCCAGCAGGTTTAGAATTTCTTTCGTCCACAAGGCATTTACATACTTCATCAAGATACATAATCTTAATTAGAAAGGAAGTCCAGTTTTTAATAAACTCCCTTCATCCTTATGCTCTGTTAAAATTTTGGAAGGACAGTATCAAGAACAGGTTGAGCAGCGTCATTCTGACAGAGGCTTCTTATCTGTTGCGGTTAATATAAGGTATATCAGAACTCTCCTGAAGAAGTGGACAAAGTTTTGCTAGGTTCAAAACAGAAAGGTGAGCTTTCTGTTATGAAATCTATCATGATCCCACCACTGGTCTTAATGTCCTTTTTAAAATTTAAGATCAAAGCGAGAAAGTTTCACTTCCTTCCCTCAGCTAAAAAGTAAGCCCCTACATATTACTACTTTTTACTTCTTGAAGGTGAAGGTACCTTTGATTTTCTAAGAAATACGTCCCTACTACATGGTCGTTAGACATTTGCAATAGTCTTCCCATTTCAGCCTCTGCCTTGCCTACCCCCCAAATTAACTGTTTTTTGGAAATTCTTATTCTGAACTGTTTTAAAATCTTATTCTGAAATCTCATTTTTCAAAGTTTTGAAGTTTAAAACATGTTGTTGTTGTTAAGACTGTTTTATAAAGTAAGTTTGCACTGCAAGCTCTCTTCCCCAGAGATCGGAGGGTATTGCATAACCATGTGTACTCAAGGTATTCATGCATGTGTGAGCGCCTTGGCTGTTGCTATTCTATGTCTTAGAAAGAGATGAGGTTTCTGAATTAAAGACACGCCACATATAACTTCTTGGTTGTCTCTCCATGCCATCAAAAAGCAACAGCAGCTGGATGTGAATTCTTGAGGTGTGAGATGTTCTGACTGGTACAAAAAGGTAGTCTCACCTCTGTGGAAGATGCTTCTGCTTTTTTTTTATGGTCAGAGAAAGGAGAAAATTAGAATGAAAAACTACCTACTGCTAATTTTCTCTTCACAGCCCTGTATTTTCTCATCCACCTTTCTCCTTTCAGAGGCCCCACTGCATCTATATTCCATCTTCCTCTGTGCTTGTTTCTGCTGTTATCCTGAATGCCTTTGTATGTGGCTGTGTGAAGGAAGGAATTCACCTGCAGTTTTCAGATCCATTTTGACCGGTCTTTTGCCTCCTTATTTACTGGTAGAAGGAACCATCATGTTTGTCCTTGAAAGTCTCTTGTGCTGGGGTAGGTATTGAGGACTGTGACAGCTGAAATTACTGACATGTAATTTTCGCTTTCATCCATCAAATGAGTGTCAAATACTTAAGCAGTCAGTACCCTGCTTGATGCTGAGAAAGCATTTCACAGAATCTAGCTGCCTTCTCTCTTTTCTTTATTATATGAAAGTTGGCATTGGTGAAAACTTGTATCCCCTTGCCTTCTCTATCAATTGAAGTTCTGGGATAAGAACCCCCACTTTTTTGTATGCTTACTACTTTTACAGGCAAAGATGGTCATATTTGCCAGAGATGTTCTTAGAGATTAAACAGCTGTGATGAAAATATTTGAAGTAAAACTTTGTGCCTACCTGGAATAGCATCCTTCACCTTTCTTAAAATGAATCATGCATCCTTTACACTATTAGGTCCCACACTCTAGATGATACTGCCATTACAACAGCCAGCTGAAAATAGTAATGATGTTGCATATCAACATTTCTGTGTTTAAAATATGTGCTGCAAGAAATTACCTGTGCCTAGGAAGTTAATAGAAAACCATTTAACTAAAAACTTCATTACATTACATACTTTGTACATCATGCAACACTCTGCCCAAATCCTTGATAAATGATCTTAATTGCGTTTCCTCTCATTGACAGGGTTGAAATAGTAAAAGTGGATATTGCCATTAGACACATGCTTATCTTTAATGTGCTTTGACTTGCATTACCTCCTAAAGTGTTTGTCTACCTCAACAATTTTTTAGACATCATTTGACTCCAGAAAACCCAGAAAATCGTTATAAGTTTTGATGTAGACTGAAAACATGGGCCTTTTTGATTTATTTCATTATTACTTTGGGATTTTAGACCTGAGTTGTAGCCTGCTTGATCCTTCTAACCCAACTTAAGTATCATGCTGGGTCAGCATTGAACGAGATTCAGCCTCTCATTTTTTAAAAGTACTTTCATCTTCTCTTTTTGGTTAAAGGCTCCCAATTGCTGTAAGAAGTAAGACTTTAATTAATACCACATGGAGTGTTTTTCCCCCAGTAACTGCTCACTGAAGTAAATCCTTGTATGATTTTCTGTGTTAACTCAACTATGGGGGTAGCTTTCAATGTAAAATTAACTAGAATCTCATGTATAACTGACTTGGGAAAAAAAAGAAGTATGTAAAGGTAAGCTACAAGATCTTCTGATTGTTCATTACTAGTCCTTTTTAAGTAAGTTTAGAAAGCCTTTTGCTAAATTTGGCTTATAACAATGAAAACAAACTTCCATCTCCAAATGATCTTTCTTAATACAGTTTCTCTTTTTATGCTCTGGCAAGGTGCATTAGTATATGGAATTTTTAGCTTTAAATAGTTAAACTCTTAACATTTAGAGATCAGACATAAATGAATATCAAAATTTAGGTGAAACATTTATTCAAGAGATTGAGTACAGGTTTGGAGAATGTCAGTGTCTCTTCATTGTTCATGTCATTATCGTCTCATCTTGAGAAAGCAGTTGAATTTACATTATTATGAGAGCTCTTGTTCATGTGAGTTCCAGTCTCCTGAGCTCAGGGTTTAAATGAAGCTTTCAGAAAGAAACATCTGTGAACTTGCTGAATTTCACATAATTTTGAATTTGCAACCACTTTGGCATCAGTAAAAATCAGAAAGAATCCTTTTGACAGCTTTTGTGTTCCATATTAGAGGAAGATCAATGCAAGGACTCACTGCAGGTCAACCTTACTGAAAGGATACACACTTCATCAGGAAGTATAGTTGGTGTGGGAAGTTCAGTGGCTAAGCAACAAGCTTTATGTTTGGGGGCATCCTTATTAAAAAACAGCTTTTCAAATTTTCATCTGTCCCAAATGTTGCTGCCTCTGTTTATTTTAAAATTGTGTGCAGTATGCTTTTACTTGGTGCATAAACAGATAAGTAATTTTTGGTGCATTTGTAAAACATACTCGGGTGCCTTCAAGGCTTAGCTCACTGAGCCTCACTACTTTCAGGCTGGTACAATCTAGCCATGCAAATGTTGGAGCACCTGAAAAATGTTCTCATTGGTGATGACCTTTGCAAGTTGTATCTGGAAGTTGCCCCAGTATACCAATCACATCTCAGTGACTTTTTATTTATGTATTATTTACTGTTTCTTAAGCTCAGAAGATTTTCCTCTACAGATTCCCCCAGTTGATGCGTTGGAAGATGAACTTTGTACCTTGTTGCCTAGTGTTTTAAAATGCTCTGGCGACAAATGCGTGAAGACACAGTGGATCTGTGCTCATCTGTTTCCTTAATTCCGTTTCTGTGAGGGCAACTGCATAAAAGATAACAAAATGGGATCTTTGAGTGAATGAGTAAAAGCAGCCATCTGTGAAGCATTTTTGGACAATAGGGGATGTTTCAAAGAGAGAGAGAGAAATGCTATGTTCATTTGCAAGTACTCAGCAGACGTCCTGTGCTATGACAGTGTAGTACTTATAAATGTATAGGCAGGAAGAATTTGCTTTTGGCCCCCAGTACATCTTTTCTGGCCTTATGGTATTTTATTGAACCTTTGGTTTCCTCATAGATGATGTTCCTCTGCCGTTTGTTAAGCTTCACCCTGAAGTGTACTATGTTAGAACTACAACTTCCTGGCATTGTGTATGCTAGAACTCTTTGATTGCTTTCAAAATTTGCCCCTATTTCTTTTTCCCTAGGTTGTACTTTCCCTATAAACCCAAATACCGCATCTTGCAAAAGCTGATTTTGTCAGGCATGAGAGATCACACATCTCCTTTGTATTCCTGATGGCTAGTAAAGCTCTGTAGTTTGGAGAAGATATTTCCAGCAAATTTGTCAGGAAAATCATTTGCAGATTTGCACACCAATATTAAGCTTTATTCGTGTAGATTTCTCAGTCCATAAACCATTTGAATGGCAGTCCCAGAACAAAGGCAGTGCCTTTAATATTGAGGCCTTTGATCTCTTTCCTCCACTAATTATCAGTTTTAGCTTTCATTGTGCTATTCTTTTTGTTCCATTCTTGGATGTTTTCCATTTTTTTCTTCATTTTAATTATTTCCCCTTCTATGTTGTGTCAATTTTTAGAAATTATGTGACTAACAAGTATTACATTATTGTCATGCTAACTAACTTGTACTCTTACATTATGTCTCAATATGATAATGTAAAATTACTAGCAGCAATCTCTTTCCATTACATCATCGTTATCCTGTTACGCATGATAAATTTTTAATGGCTCTTGAAGGTACAGTCTTTTCTGCCAAAAAATGTTATTTCACAATTTCTTTCTTTCCATTTAGAGGTAGACTGCTTGAATGGTGGTCAACCTGTTGGAAAGTAATATAGAAATAATGACCGCATCCTTTCCATAAAATGTCCTCCCTGGAACAAGATGAAAACAAACCAGAAAAAGAAAGCTTTTCTATGGTTAGCCAGTTTCTTATTCCTGCTTCTTATTGCTATGGAATGATTTATAGATTCACATTTAAAAATCTACAGGTTATTTCCATTATGTGAAAGAATTGCTATAGGTACAGTTTCTGACACTGTTATTCATATCATTTTCACCCATATGTCATGGTTTCTAGTGCAGTTGAATCTGCGAATGCTGGAAGAGAAGGGATTAGGAGTTTGGGGGGACAGAGTTAGGACATCTGACTTAAATTGACCAATGAGGTATTCCATACCATATACATCATGTCATGGACCTCCCCCTGCTTTCCAGGGAAGGGAGGGTAAATCATGGTGTTTTGGTCTCTTTCCTTCTGGGTTGGGCTTGCTTGTGGGTGAGAAATTGCCTTTCTCATAAGTCACTGGTCCCAATTATTAGTATTATTACACTTTTATCCCTTTTACATTTTCTCTTGTTCCTTAACTATTTTAGTAAAATAGCTTACCTCAACCTGCAAGTCCTACCTTTTTTTCTTTTCTTCACTTCTCTCCTCCATCCTGCTGGGCGGCAGCTGGCAGTACCCCAGCAGGCCTGGGCCTCTGCGCATAGCTGCAGCTGCAGGCTGGGGAAGGGTCACTGAATGTCTGTTGGAAGCTATTGTGGGTTAAACCACCACACCATAGCAATGAAATTTGAATGTTGATAATGTTCGAAGGCTGTCTAAGGAAGGAAAAAATAAAAAAAAATAAAAGGATCAAGCCTTTCAGGACAACCTCGTTCCTCCTAACAGAGGTCTTACCAGCCAAGACTACAAGTCAGTGCTAGTGAATCTAGTGACCTCTGGTGTTTAGGCAACAATCTGAACATGTAAATCTTCAAAAGGCACTCCCATCTGATAACAAAAACTCAGTCTCTGCACCTGGAAGCACGCTCGAGAGTAAGAGGAAAAGCAACAAGAAGTAATCTTCATACATTTTCTTTCTCAACACAAGAGGACCTAGTCTTCCAGACTACCGACTGTTCCAGGAAGGTGCTAAGGAGAGGAGATGAAGAGACAGGATGCCAAGTGGGCAGTAGGAGGATGAGGAACAGAGTAGCTTCCTGCTTGCCTTTAAAGAAAGGCACAAGTTTCAGTGGAAGCCCATCTATCCTTATTTCAGTCTTATTTCAGAATAGGCTTCTGGTGTTATCATACCAACTCTTGCTCAGTGCGCTGCCTTGCACTTATGTGCAGCTACTGACAATTTTTGAGCAAAGCGTCAGAGACTCATCTGAAGCCCTTTTTTCTTTACAGGTGAATCACAGTCTTTGGCTCCTCTCTTGCAGCTGAACTCCCTTGGAAGAGAATAATCTTAAACAACATTTTATAATTGTTTCATGTTTAGCTGCAAACCTGTCACCTACCAGCTTGACAGGTCACTGGCCTCATTAAATACATTCCAAGATTGATTTTCTCTACAGTTTCTATGCTACATGTTTCTTTAGTCCTGTAGATACTGTGCTAGAACAGATTAATTCCACTGTACTGCATCAGGTAAAATAACTAGGAAATATAAGGCCCCACTTCTATCATTATAAGTGGTTTGGTCACATGTGTTGGCCTTTTACCCATAATGTGCTGACATGACTTTAATAGCTGAAGTGGTGTTTCTTCAACAGAATAATTAAGGTAGTTTTATTTTCTTCCTGTGGTTCAGTTTTCTGTTGTCTTCTCAAGCTACATGCCTGCTCTTAATCAGGAAACTCCTTTCTCTCTGCGTCTCCTTTTGAAATCTACTCTCAGAGGCTATATACTGAAGGGAAAAGGTGGGAATGCTTTGGAAATTCTTTTACTGAAAACTAATAGCTTTATAGGTCAAAAGCTTTCTTAATTCTCACTAAAATGCGGGCAAACATGTTTGAATACATACTAGCTATTTCTGTTGTATCCCAATGTTATAGCCTGACGTAAATTTTAAGGAAAACTTTCCAGCCATGGTAATTTGAGTGAGCTGTGAATCTAAAATTCTCCTTTCCCTTCCCTTCAAGGGCTAACTTAAGAAAAATAACCCAGAAAACCAAAGTATATCCTGTCTTTTTTATATCTTTTATATTCTTATAGCTTCGCTTTATACTTATAACATGCTCATTTTCTTGACTCCATATTTTACATTTAAAGTATTCCTGCATGATTAACAAATGTCCTTTTGATGAGTTAATTCTGAACAGTAACAATCTACTTTCAGAACTGTTTAACTGTGATATCCAGATGTAGATTTGCAGACAAGTCTGTACCTGTGTTTGTTTGTACCTGTATGAGTTACATATCATACTTCTGATGAAATTGCTTCTCTGCTACTAATAGAGAATGTGGCAGAGGAGTAGCCACAACATCTACAATCCTTTTTACCTCAGTAGCTTTCCCCTGAGTGGGACTGTCATAATACTTGTTTCCCTATACTTTTTGTTTTCCCATAAAAAAGGACAGTTACTAACTGTGTATGCCTGAGAAAATATGGTAACGAACAAGAATATGAACAAGATATTACTTTTCCCTTCACAAACCTTACCTCATGCAGCCAGCTGAGAACACTTAAGTGTGTGTTGGGTAATTGGCTTTCCTGCATCCCGTGTTTTAATTGCCTGAATATACAATCAAGTGAAGGCACATTTCTTGTGCTCTAATGAATTTTAACATAAAGGTTTATTTCCAGATGGATCAGCGTTGGAACTGCTCTTCAGCTTCTTATAAATATAATTTAAATTAACACCTTGATACCAAAATCTTACCACCCAAGAAATTAAATATAGAATTTATTCCTTAATTGTGTGGCTATTTTATCTGTGGTCGTCAAAGTAGCTTTTGGAAAAAAAAAAAAAAATACAGCATTCCCTAGAGTACACTATGGCATTAGATTAATATTAATTCAGGAAATGTTGTACTTCGATAATGTTTGAGATATGACATTTCAGGGGAGAAACCACACATTTAAACCTTTCATAAGTTTTAATTCACTCTTTGCATTTATTTGTGACTTGAAAAACCGAGGAAATGAAGCTCTTATTTCCTGACACAGTGTTGGAGTGGAGACATCTATATGAATGCAATAAGAGGACTTTTTAAGCATGGCATTTCTCAAATGAAAAAGTCGCATCTGCTTGTACTCTGAAAGTGAATGCACCACAGTTCATAGAGTGTACCTGGACATTTAATTAATGTTGCTGCCAGAGTAAATATGCAGTAGTTTTGATGTACCTCTGCAATCCATATTTATAGAGGATGCAGGAATGAATTAGTGTGTTAGATATTGTTTGGGTTTGCACTTCTGACCAAGATGTGACTTTGGCTATGTCATTTAACTTCCACATGTGGCTGTAGTGTCACTTGTAGAGAGACATAGTAATGGTTTCCTTTAGGTGGAGACTGTGAAATGGAGGAGATGAAGTTTGCAGAGCACACAAGCACTTGAGAAGAAATGATTTCTTTACAGGAACTGTGAAAGAAGATGCAGATGTTTGCTATGACACTGCTGTGGGCCCATCGTTCTGTCCTATGTCGATCTGCTCAATGAACTTGGCGCTAGGAGTCAAGTAACTTAAACCTTACTGTGCCTCTGTATCCATGCAGTAAAGCAATAATTACTGTATTTAGTCATTTCTGTCAAAAGTGTTGGTACCTGCGTATGCAATGAGCATCCTGAGTGCCAGTTTGTATCATCCATATGTGTTTGTGACTGAAGACTATGCCACTTTATCCTCTGTCCTCACTCCTGGTTAATGGGAATGAAAGGCCATTGTGGTCTGCACCTATGGATATGTACTGATTCATTTAATAGTCTTTAATTCAATTTCAATCAACTTACAATCAGCAAATGATCTTAAGTCAGGGGGATCCCTGATGCTAGAGTTAGTTCCTGTGTATTCCGTAGACCTGACCTGTTCAACGTTTCAGGAAGTGTTGGTGGCTTACGTTCAAACTAGAAGGCCTGGTTTTAGTCAACTGTAGTATAGAGGCTGCCTCTGATAACCGTGCATCATTTCTATATTGTTGTAAATGTGTATGTGATATTACTGCTTATGGTCTATTTCAGGAAAAGCAGAGATTTCTGACAGATGTCCTACATGAAGTGATGTTGCTAGACGGTTTGGCCAGTTCACACCCAGTATCCCAGGAGGTGCAGCAAGCCACAGACATTGACAGGGTGTTTGACTGGATTGCATATAAAAAGGTGGGACTAATTAAACCTTTCTATTTCTATATAGATGGTCAGTAGCTACTAGAAGATAATGTTCTATCTGTAAAACAAATGCCTTTGTAATGATACATACACCACAATGGTTACTGGGTGGTAAACTTTGTGTGGTATATATTTGGAATATACGACAGCATGTCACTACAGTGATTTTATCCCATGAAATTCAACACAAACAGTGCTATTAAATGTTCTTTTTATTACTTTTTATTTTGTGGCAATGTCTGAATTGTGTTAAATGCTTTAAAAAACATAAGGATCTGTAGTCTTTGTCCTGTTGAAGCTTTTCAGACTTCTCAAATACTGAAGTATTTTTTCCCATTTTTTCTATGCTTTTTTTTTTTTTCTATCAGCTCGTGAAAACTCTTCTCATTGCAGAAGAGTGAGAGCAGGAGAAGTGACTTGCGATGTGGGGAATGAATATGTATTAATTCAGGCAATTTGAAATTGTATTTCAGTGTTAGGAATGATTCGGCCAACTTTGGGACTGAATTGCTTCTGTGGAGGAGTTGGAGAGCTGCACAATTCTACCTTCTCCATCATATGATCAGGCTTGCTGTTAGCCTATGACCCAAAAGCTGGAGGTTTCCATCATACCACATGATGATTCTCTGCTGTGTGGTATGGTGTCTAACACTGTGCCTTAATTTCATGAGCAGATATGCTT
>VXAV01002951.1:108777-127462 GCA_013399715.1 Alectura lathami
GTCTACTGTAGGTTTTACAGGCCTGCAGGACTCCTATTCAGGAGGGAGCTGTCTGGAACAACCTCAGTCCCACTGTTTTGTTCTTGTTGTTTTACAGTAATATTTAAATGCTGTAGAACTGAAGCTTAAAAGAA
This sequence comes from Alectura lathami, assembly GCA_013399715.1. Lineage (NCBI taxonomy): Eukaryota > Metazoa > Chordata > Aves > Galliformes > Megapodiidae > Alectura > Alectura lathami. Next base: position 108,912 of record VXAV01002951.1, read on the forward strand.
GTATTGAAAAAGGACAAGGAGAACAGCATGTCTAATTATAGTTTGTTGCAAATCAGTTTTAGACAGATGAGTTGAGATTCTTAGTTGATATTTAGTTATCTAAACAATATAAAGGAATATTAATCCAAACCCGGTCAAACAGACCTGATTTCAGTCTTTGATGAGATTAATCATATGGTTGGTAAAGATAAATCGTGCAGAGACGCAGACTTTTAAAAACTGTTCTATTACAGCAAAATATTCTAGTAGAAAAATAGTGCTTTATGGTATCACTACAGAACACGCTGGCTGGATTAATAGGTAGCTATAAGATTATACTGATCCCCAAGGTAGTAATCAGTGGAGAATCATCACAAATTTTTAGCTCTATTTTACTTAATTTTCTTGTGGATTTTTGGTGGAGTTGTTTAGCAAAATGGCGATGTTTCTTCTTTAAACTAAAGCAACTATGGCTGTGGAAACACTTCAGTAAGTGTTCTAACATAAAAGGGAGAATCTTCATCTATTACTTCTAATGGAAAACATGAAGTTGTGGAGCCAGTGTTATTATTAGAAAAGATTCTTAATACAGTGGATTTTGAGACACACTGGTTTATTCACTGCTTTCTTGTATTATGATAATAGCCCATCTATGTAAATAATGCCATCAACCTTTTGTGTTTGTACATCCTTGAAGGTTTCCTCATTCAAGCAGTTAATGAAAAAGTATAAGGTGCTTTTTCCTTGTCACTGGTGTCAGAGCATATAATAGAGATTTTGCTGGTCAGGCTAAATAAAACTGCGGTGGTAAATGGAGCCGCAGTCTAGGCGACTGGCACATTTTATTTTTCAAGGAAAGCAATATGACAACATCCACCTGAAGAGCATGATTAGTTATGGTCATTTACTCCTGAATTTTGTTCATTGTGTCATGTTCCTAAAATTTGCAAGGGAATTTATGTCTAAGACAAACATTTCACCAAAGCTCATCTTGCCATCTGACCATTTTGGTATTATCCAGCCCTAGAACAGCTGTGTTTGTCAGAATAGAAAATGATTATGATTTCCTAGTGAAAACCTCCCCTTGAATATAATGTTGCTTTTTCAGTGATGTTTTGGCATCAGATAAATGGCTTTACAATCTATAAAAACAACATAAGATGCTGTTATGCATCTTAGATGATTTAGCACAGAAAGTTACAGGTTTATAGGTATATTTGCTGATTTTAAAAATATTGACTCAACCAGACTGCAAGTAAAGTTTTAAAAACAAAGTAAGATTAATTTGTTTATTAAAATATGTCTTGGTTTTATTGCTGAATACCAACAACACATTAACTTGTGGGTGTGCACTGCCTGATAAGCAAGTATCAATTGGAAATTATATATTACTGTAAAGAAGACAAGTAAAAAGGCTATATTTTTTCTAGCCCGTACCATAAAAATAAAGTAGAGAGAGATTTTTATCTCCTTTCAGTGAATGTAGTCCCTTCTTAATAATTCATTACTGAGTTCGGGGAAACCAGTCAGACCCAAATTCAGCCAATTACATAGTTACTTTGTAAATTTTATGTGCGTAAGCTGCAGAATTTAAGTTAGATTTCTTATGTGTTAAAGTCATTCAGTGTGTCCTTCAGTGATGGCCTGGACTAAGAACTTCAGGATCAGATCATATTGTCATATTTTGTACTAGTATGCATAGTCTGCGTACAGTGATCTCCTTCCTCACTTCTTCTTATAGCTTTTGCATGTGTTTTCCAAAGGGAAAGCCTCTAGGAATTTATTTGAACATGTTACGTTTTTGCCACAGGGAGGAAATCATAGGCTCATGTTTACTCACTTAAACAAATACATTATGTTATCCTAATCGAATAAGGAAACATTCACAGTCATGAAATTCATATGTATTAAGCTTCATTTTTCTTGTAGTATTTTGAGGTGCTGTGGGAGAATACCGAAAACTAGCCACAGGGGCGTACTGCAGTGCTCAATTTCTGAAAATGAAAGGCTTGGTTCTGGTGCCTTGTGATACAGTCCAATCGATTCCTTGAAAAGAATTTCTTGGTGAGTACTTCTGTAGATTCCAGAGCTGAGGTACATCTAAAGAACTCTAGAGAAGGCTGTGCAGTGATCTCTGCTCCATGGAAGAATGTCAGCAGAGGTGTCTCAGTACTCAGTACAGTATTGTAGCTGCAAGTGTGAGCAGGGCACTTGTTCCAAGACCATCAGAGTGAGGCTGTAGACCAAGACAGGTGGTTCAGATTACAAAAATTGAAGGGTAAAACACATTTCAGCATGATCTTCTGAGTGGGAGATGAGGAATGGCTGGACTTCTCTCGAGGGAAAAAGAAGTTTGTTTGGTGAATAGGTTTGCTTAAGAAAGCACACCTGGACTTGATAGTGGTTCCCTAGCTGTCAGTTGCTCTCTGAACTGAAGGGATGTCTGTTGATTCCTTTAAGGTCACACCAGGCTTCTCCTGTCTCTCAGTCCTCTTCTTTAAGGTGCTGGGTGTGGCAAATCATTTAATTCAGTGCACTACTTGTTGTGTAACACAACAGCTCAGTTGAGCAGTTTTAAAAAAATTGTTTACACACATGCATGCTGTCCTATATCTGTTACAGAACAAATTCTGCAGATGTGACTTAGTCAAAACATTTTTTTTTGCGTGTGTTGAATTTTCTGCAAAATTCAACAACTTTCATTTTGTTTTCTGATTTTATGTAAGAGTTCTTTTATAAATGCCACATTTTTGCAACATGCCTGATGCATATTGTTCTTTCATGCTGTGTTTTTCCTAATAAGCTAAATTTCATAGGGCATCCAGCTGTGGTTGCTTAGTACTAACAAAGAATGATTGTTTTGGAAAACGTGCCTTGGATATTACATGTTGACTAGTGTTCAGATTACAAAAATAACGTGTAAATGTTCATTCTTTGTATGAGTGCTTTGTAACATGCTCTTCTAATATTTTAAATGAACTTTGAATCGTAGAGTTATCTAATATTTTGAGAAACAAATGATAGTATATAAATTCAGGAACTTTGAGCTGAAACAAAATTATTCTTATTTATTTAAGAATCCATTTCATTGTGGATATCCTTAGGCTTCCATTTGACAGAGCACCATAAAAATATGTTGAACATTCTTGAGAAAAAAAAAAGCCACTGCTTTTATTACATTCGGAGTTTTAAAAAATCTCTTCTGCATGTTTCATGAAGAAGAGATACATTTCAATCATTGTTCAAAACATATGAGTCGGAATTTGAAAGTGTCTTCTTTAGTTTGTCTGTGATTTTTGCTAAGGTGGTTCATGCCTTGAGTGCATGCAGAAGGCATGGCTCAGGGTTACTGGGTGAGGGACCAATGTGTAAAAGGGGGAGCTCAGATTTTTAAGGGTATGTCAAAGAAGAGTAATGAATTAGTTGTACTGGACTTTCTCGCTGAAGAATGAGTTGATTCCCATGCTCAATTTATTCTTTGTAATGGGTTGCAGGAACTATCAGGTAGGTATATGAGAAATGCTAATCAAAATAGCTAAGTTAGTTGTTAGGAAGTCTGCAGATCTGGGTTGCACCCACCAGCATGTTCTGAAAGTAACCAGGCATGGAGTGCAGAACTTCTGGCAACGAGGTGTAGACTGTCCTTGTAAACATCCTCTGTGCCAGAAAATTGCTGGGGACAATGCAAAGGCTCTCGGGGAAGTTCTAGGAGCTATAGACTGGTGAGTTCAGCTTCTTCCTCCAGCAAGGTGGGGTCTATGTAGTATATAAAGGATAAGTAACTGAGTACATGTACAGCTATGTTGATCTTGCCTGAACATTAACTTCTACAAAGGCAGATTTTGTTTCACTGTCCAGCTGGAGTTCTTGCAGGAAGTCAGGAGACGCTGGATTTTAAAAAACTCTTTGTCAAGGCACCTTGCCAAAGGCTTTTGACTCTACTATGTAGAGTTGCAAAGCAACCAGTGTTGTCACAGACTGGAGGAAGTGTCCTTTCATAGACTGGAAATGCAGTGGCCCCTTCCATGCTATTCCTTCAAATCCTTGTTCTCAAAACAGTTTTAGTATAGCACAGAGTAAATAGTAAAGGAAAGAAATGTTTGTGCATGTTTAACATGACTGATTCATGTGAAAAAGAATACTGGTGATATATCTGGTGTACATAAGTAGCCATCAAACTCTGTGTATTGATTGTAATCTTAAATCACGATCTTTAGGAAAGAATGGTTCTTTTGTTAATGCCTGTATGTGGTCTGAGCTTCGTTATAATCAATGAAGATGAAGGTGAGTGTAAGAAATGACCATTGCTAATAATAGCTCTAACAATTATATGAATAGAATCAAGTATAATTGAGGTAGAGGACAGAGTAGCTCATATTTTTCCTGACTGGAGAGAAAGTGACCCTGATGTTGAATTGCAGGGATACAAGCTTAAGGTAAAACAGCTTTAGGTCTCCTATCTGTTTCCCATTGTATTTGTAAAACAAGTGGTACTATCACATATTAATTCTGATTTTGAACTGACTATTGCACAATAGAAGAATGTTAATAGATCTCCTGTGTTCCGGTGTAATTTTTTTTAATTTTTTTTTTTTTTTTTTTTGTAAATGAAAACTGTAGTTTTGCTATACTAATACCCTGATTGAGAAGTGATAAATTTGAAACTTCTGCCTAAACTTACTTAAATAAAGGCAGGTAAAAATCAGCCAAAGTCTCTGCAACAATAGAATCCCCAGCACAAATGTTGACTAACTACTTTCTTACCATTGGAGAGTCCTCTAATGTACNTCCACAATTAAACCTTGGGTACTGTGGTGATGGTTTCCATAACAAGATACTTCCTGATTTTAGTTTTTATGTCACAAAAGGGATTGTTCTGATCTAAATCAAAGCAATTGGATTTTATTTCTGAACAAGTATGGCAAGGTGAACATTCAGTGAAGAACTGTTGTATTGANTAGAGATTTTTTTTTTTTTAATTTTTTAGAAATTGTTATGTAATTTTTGTTGGCAGTCCAATGCTCCTCTCCTCCTTATCTCACTCCACAATTAAACCTTGGGTACTGTGGTGATGGTTTCCATAACAAGATACTTCCTGATTTTAGTTTTTATGTCACAAAAGGGATTGTTCTGATCTAAATCAAAGCAATTGGATTTTATTTCTGAACAAGTATGGCAAGGTGAACATTCAGTGAAGAACTGTTGTATTGAGATCTGCATGATTGTTACTGCTGGCATTTGGTGCTACTTGAAATAACTTGATAGGTGAGCCTGCAAGATGCTGTCTCAGACTTTACAAACTCAGGGAGGTGTTTTTGCACTGTTTACAGTTTCACATTTTCCAAGGTTGCTCCATAGGATGCAGGATAAAATATCTTTAAAGGGATTCGTGTAATCTGACTTGAGATGTTCAGTGCATAGACTCTTGCAATTAGCTAGTCCTCTAACGTCCCTGTATTATTAGTGAAGATAAATGGGGACTTTTAGGATGAAATTTATCTGTGCTGTTCCAGAAACGTGTCTTCAGATAAGATGAATCAGAATGAGCTGACACGCTCACTTCTCTCTCCATAGCCTTTAAAGGAAGTCTATGCAGCTGGCTCGGCTGTATGAAACTGAGTAAGCATCAGATAGTTACAGTGTAGGCATCTGCATTCAGTCACATGAATCTCCATCCTACAGTTAAAACATAAACAACGAAACATGCAGAAGCAGAAATTAAAAAGATGTTCTAGGGGAAAAAAAATGACAAGATTTAGTGGGAAAGAGGATGGAAGAGCTATGCTTTCTCTGGGTCAGCCTTCAATGCTCTCTGTCTTCCCCCACTGCATCTCATTTACAAAATGATAGATTATTTCAGCCTTATGAGAGTCAACTGTAGTTCACAGTTTCATTTCTGTGTTGGTTACATTTTTCTCTCATGAGCACTTAGAATAATTTTTGATCCTTGAAATAATAATTCTGAGTGAGTTAAAGCTCAACTGTATCCCTTCACACAAGGCACCTTGTCCTTGCCTCCTAGCTTCTGCATAATCCTGCATACCGGTTTGATGATTTTCACGTTACCTACTTCTCCACAATGGCTTCACCAGATCATTGTTTTAAGTGCTTGTCTCTGCTGTCTGTTTGGTACGGCACATCCACCTCCAGGTAGCAAATGCACTGCTCTCTCTTCAGGGCCCTTTCTTGAATACCTGACTTTGCTGGTTTTCTTATGTGAAAGTATGATAAGCTGAGATATGATTTATTATATGCCTATATATATATATATATAAAAGGATGGTATCCCGCCAGTTTTATATCTTAATTCTCCAGAAATTCGTGGGAACTACCTACTAGTACAGAACTTCTGTAACAGAGTGGGTGATCAATCTCTGTATGGCCTTTTTGGAGAGTGCAGTGGCATTCATCTCACCTAACTTAGATGTCTGCAGTGCAGGCTCGTTTTGGAGTCAAATATAAGAGATGGTGCTTTTGGGGTACAACTTGTCTGATCTATTTTGAGATGAAGTGCACCCAGCAATGACTGATTCTGTCTAGAAGTCTAGACAACTAAACCAGTTGTAGGCAGAGATGCTACAGATACCTGCCTTTAGTCAGATGTGTCCCATGCTGTGTGGCTATATAACTGCTGACTACTGTGTAGTAACCAGCATTGATATTTTTCTGGTTTCAAACTTAACCCACACATTGTTAGTTTTTTTTTTTTCCCCACTAAGGAAAATTCCATTTAGTGTTTCCTTTTGTATAAGAAATTATTACAAAATGCAAATTGCAAGTGAAACAATTATTTTAAGATTTCAGATACAGTAAAATTGGATCACATAGTAAGAAAATTAACTTACAGTGATTGTGACCTGTAGTGTTGCCACAGGATCACAAAATGTAGGAGTGAGTCTTTAAAAATTACCTTCATTTAATCTGAGATCAAGGTTGCAGTCGCATTATTTTATTTTGATGTGAGAGAATTAGACTGGATGCCTTAGCTGTGACTCTGCATGTTCTAGATTTCAAAGACATGTTCAGATCACGTATAAAGGAATTTTGCTCCTCATTTTAAAAACAGATGATCTTTACTATAGTGTGGGTGTGCAAACAAGTTACTTCAGGGAAAGAAAGAAATTTACAGCATTTCAGCCACTGTTGGCTTTTTCCCAAGAGCACTTTTCAGATAAGGACTGCATGTGCAGTTAATTTCCATGGGGCAGCTGATGTTCTGCCTTCCTTCCCTATAGCTTCAGTCACACTGCTGAGGTTGAGGAAGCTCCAGCTGTGTCACAGGTTGTAAGATGAACATGCTGGGTGTTCTTCAGCTAATGATTTCGCTATGGTGTGCCTCAGTTTCCATTTATGTAATGGGAAGGATATTGATATCAGTGTCTCACAAAACACTTGGGAATCTGTTAAAGAAAGGTACTTTGCCAGAGCCATGTAATGCCGTTAGTCCTGGACTGAATATCTAGTGTATTTGTCTGAGTAAATTTTTGTTAAAACATTGTATGTAGCTTTTCCCTGACGTAAGTAGAGTCAGATTTTCTGTTCTCAGGAATGTAGATATGTTTTGTGAATAGGGCATAATGGCTTTCTACTAGACCTGTTAAACTAATGCATTTTACCTCTTGACAGGGTACTGAGTCATCCACTGCCTTGAGGAAAGCACTTAAATCATCAATAAGTGGCCAGGGTGCCCACCGAAAGAGCCAGGTTCACTTCTCAAGACTCCATACATCATTCCTTGGTTGGACAAATGCTGGCAGAGCAGAATTGGCCCTGAAAGTGAAGTGGGGAGCAGATCAATTCTGTGTCAGAGCATTTGGGGAATGATGCTTATGGGTTCCAAAGAGCATCCTCTGCAGCAGGACAGACTTGTGATTTAGGTCAGAGAAGCTTGCAGAGGTATGGAAACACAGGTTCTCTGGACTCCATACAGTTCACTGCTTGCTAGGTGGATATGCAGTGAAAATGCCAACGTTTGAGGCCATTCTGATAACCCCACATACAGTACATACGTTCTTTCACTCCCCAGGATCCTCTGGTTAGGGTCATCCTTCAAGCCCCTCCCTGTTATGCCACTTGCTGTGAATTTTTAATGCCTCTCTCTACAAACCTATTTCACTTCATCTCCAGTCAGTATCAGTGTTTCCTGTCTTTCCTTCCCAAAGCTGGAAATATATTGATTGCTTCTGTTCTTCTTTGGAATGTATCACTGTTCTCTGTTCTGCCTGCTTCCCAAGTGTGAAAATGGTGTAATACGTGGTTTTCTCCCCTTCCTTCCTGCCATCTCTTTTTCCTCCGCACCAAAGGCTGCATTTACTCCTCTGTTGCTCCTTCCTCCACCCCAAGGCATTCTTGTCTGATTCTCCAGTTTTCTCTTTTCCCTCTTTTCTTTAGAATCCCTTTCCTTTCTCTCTCTCATTTCCTACACTATTCTTCACCAAATAAGTCATCCAGATAGGCAAGCTGTGTGGGGAAGATAGCAGAACTGGGACAGGCACGTTGTTGTTCTGGATGTTATAAATGGACATCTGGATTTCCTGAAGGTAATTAGAAAGTAATTCTGAAGTATCTGTGAAAACGCATAGATCTAGAGAGAGAAGTGCCTTTGTGCCTTGGATTTCTTCCTTAGTCTTTATTTTCTTTTTTATTTTGTTTGCTGTGTAAAGGCCAGACATGGCTCCATCCGTGATGTGGTTAAATGAGAGCTGTGAGAGCAATTTTATGATTATTTTATATCTGTCTGACAGTTCTTGGGCTCTGGATAGAAAAAGACTCTATGGACAAGATCATATGAAGCTGTTTGTTTACTTCGTTCTCACAGAAATCAGTAGAGCTAAGGTGCCTGTATGAATATGTGTATGTTGTTACTATGTGAAATTTAGACGCCGATAAATAAAGAAACCTTGGAATACTGCCAAATGAGTAGGAAAGAGAATGTGTTTGTCATTAAGTTTTGGACTGATCTCTTTTATAGGTTATGTATTAGTGGTTTTGCTATAAATGTTTTGGGTTGCCCTGCCTAAGTCACTTAGCAAATAAATAGGTTTTATCTATTTATTAGATTTTTATTTTTTTTTTGTCTGCTTAAACAGATTTGTCTGCTATCATCTGCTTAAACATCTCTGAGAACTTTTCTCACTCACTCCCTCTGGTAAAATGAGGGTAATGATGCTTCCTGATCTATAGTCTTGCCTGCTCAGGTAATAAACTGTGTGGATAGGAAGAATTTTCCATATTGCTGTGTGTTCCTGATACGATTGGTCTCTCAGTAAGATTAGGTACCACCATAAAAACACAGCATAGTGTTAATGCAAACAACTTTTTNTGTGTGAAGAACTTGGTTTTTCTTATGATTTACTAATAATTTACTAATCTTTTTGATTTATACCATTATTTAAAATATTATTACAGGTTTTTCATTAATTCAGAAATAGGCACAGCACAAAACATCAGTAGAACGTCTGTTAAATGGTCTAAAAATTGGACAACTGGTGAAGTTGAAAACTAATTTGAACTTTAACAGGAAAAGACATTAAATCTGGTTTTGAAAGCTGGAGCTAGAGAAATTCAAATTAGAAAAAAAGGTGCACGTTTTCACTGTTGGAATAAATGTTTGTTTTGACAAGTTATGTAGTACCGTGAAACGTTTTACTTTTCTTGACTGTTTCTCAAACAGATGCTGTTGTGTGAAGAGAAGCAATAGGGTTTTTGTATAGACTGCTGTTCGACCTCTGTTAATGCAGGAAGTCAGATGACATTATTTTAACAGTCCTTTGGGCTTTAGTACCTGGTAATTTTTAATGTATGAAATGTTACTTTTATTTCTAATTGAGTATTTCTAATTGAGTCTTATTCCTGCACCTATGTAGTTGAGGTTGTTGAATTCTAACATCATGTTTTCTTCCAGCCTTTGATTCACTGTTTTTAAATCAAAAGTGTCCTTCTTCTCATACAGTGTTCAGTATTAAGTATAATATTTGATTAATGAGGTTGGGAGGCTGATTTTTCTGAAATTGGACTGCAAAGAGGGATATTATAGCTAAATCATCAAACCAGATCTGCAAAGGTGTTTCTACTTGAAATAGGGCACTTGTGCAAGGCAAAAATTCACAGCAGTTGTGGTCATGCTGAGAGGGAGCAAGAGAACCTGAGAGATGCCTGAAAGATAGGTAGTCTGGCAAGTGTGTGTCTGGTTCTTAGTATAAGTACTGACAATTGGAATCATCTGTGAAACAAAAGAAATTTTTTACATCTCACTCCTTTGCCTGAAGGGGCAAGGGATAAGAACTGATATAAGCATGGGAAGTATATTATACGGACACTTACACCTTTGCGTGACAGTGTGGAAAATAAGCTGACTGTTAATGAAGTCAAGTATGGATGTCGACATCTTAATGAAAATGATCTGCTTCCAGATCTCCACATCTTGAAGGCTTTTTTAAAGGAAAATACTGTGACTAAATCCTGATTTAGAGTAGTATAATTAAAATAAGAATATTATGGATAATCACTGTTTTAGATTTTACCATGGATGTTATATTTTGCCCTCACTGGAAACTATGCAGTGCTGCTGAGTGCACAGAACAGCTGGAGCAACCCATTCATTTTTCCCTGTAAATGTTTGTGTTTTCTACTCCCTCCTTTTTTTAGGTCCTGCACAATTATAGGTTATAGTAATCACAAGTTTCTAAGATGATACTTCTGCATAAAATTGCATACTTCAAATTATTGTTATTGTTTAATATTGATGTGCAAAACTAGTAATAACTTTTTTTTTCTGAATTATTTCCCACAGGGTGCAGCTTTAATTCGAATGTTGGCTAATTTTATGGGTCACTCTGTGTTTCAAATGGGCTTACAAGTAAGTAAAGACATTTCTGTCTTTGTACAAGTGTGTACTTATAGCAGCTTGTCTCAGTCTCTTTAAAACTATATTCACATCTATTTGTGGAAATGTTTCTGTAATTCAGGACTTTCTGAGGCACCAACGTGTCACTGAAGCTGAATGTGATAGAAAATGCTGAGCAGCGTAACACACAAGGTGGTGCCCTCGTAAATGAAAGCTTCACCTCTATTTCTCGGTGTATCTACCAATTGCGCTTAGCAGACACACAGTTTTGCGTCCAGTTTGTGTACATTGCCAGGTAGAGGCCATTTTAGCGATATGACAACAGTGTGAAGGGGCAGCTGAGGAAGGAGCTACTTCTATTCAATTACGTTTATGTGCTGATATGAGAGTAAAGGCAGCTAGAAAATACATAGCCTTAATAACTAGTACTGCATTTCAGAGAAATGCTTCTGCCTTTCCCTCCTCTATACACAAAAATCCTTGATCTTTATTTTTACCTTTGACAAGCATGGAGTGCTCTCTGCCTTAATGATGTTTTGAAAACTCACTTTGTCTTTTAAAAGAAATCTGAAGAGATAACATTTCTGTATGAAGAAATTCAACATGCTGATTACCAAGGATGAACTCTTTTCAGCAATAATTCAGTGCAAATGAGTGTTTCATAAACTATTTTAAAACAAACGGGCCAAAGCATAAAAAACAATGCAACTCCTTCTATTCCATTGAATTCTGCTTGAGTAAATCATGTTACAGGCAGCTGTGATTGATGAATTATGTATGATGCAGCCTGCTACTTAGAAGTGTCCTTTAAAGTAAATTGATGTTCACCTGAAATACAATTATGCTAAGATGGAAAGAGCAATCAATCTTATCTGTTCTTAGTAAGCTTTTCATTTTGAAATTTAAATAAACTATGTCTGGGATCAGGTCATTTTTTAACACAATAATTCTACCTCTAACCAAAATGAATTGGAAGACAAAAATATAAAACAGAAGTTCCATAAATGCATTGGTTATATCATAGAGAGGTGTGTACTATGCAGTAGACTATGAAGGGAAACCTGTTGGGGAAATATGGCATTTTGGAGGGTTTATAGGACATTCATGTTTTATGGATAACTTCTTCATGGGACCCATTTAGCTCATTTCCTTAGCTCTAACATTAGGTCTAATAATTTTGTTAATTTTGTCCAGATAAGAAATCTTCAAATCAAAGAGTTTTTTTTTTTGTTGTTGTTTGTTGTTTGGTTTTTAATAAAATCTTGTATATGTCAAGGGTGAAATCCTCATCTCATTTAAGCCAATAAGACTTCTGTCCTTAGTCCAGGAAGCTATGTATTCCAGCCAGAAACCTTTTCTTGCACAGATACATTCATAAAGAAATTCGGTTTTCCCAAAAGGGCATTTCATTCAGACTTTCAAAAAAGGAACATTTTAATACATATATCTCAAACCTCCTTTTTCTGTTTGCCTGAGAAATAACAGTGTTAAAGTTGTCCTGAAATAAACTAAGGAAAAAAAGTTCAGATCAAACAAAATAATCGTAATTGCCATAAAGGTGTAGTGGAGTTTTGTTTTTCGTTTGAATGTTTTCCTGTTATTTCTTCTTTTCAGTGGTTCAGCTCTAATAGAGACTCTTGTGTTATCAAACTCTGTTAAAAATCTAACTGTGACAAATCTATCTAGTGAAAGTCTTGGCATCAGTTCAGTAGGAAGATGGTATTCTACCTCTTGTTATAAAAACTATTTGAAATCCGGATGGAGATTTTCCATGTGTGCGTCGCCAGGTTGAATAAAATAAAACACAAAGTTCATAAGCTTGATCATAAGCCAGAAGTTACGTAATTCGAAATATCTGACATTCATTTAATTCTTTTTGTTTTGTGGATATAACAAAACAGTGTTCATGTACTGTGAAGTTGCGATGCTAGGTTTGCTAATGATAAGGGGAACGAGATGACAGATTTACCCTTTCTATCTGCATTTAAGTCTTTTTAGCTCTTCAGTGCCATTGCTGTTACCTCAGATTTAGTGTTACAGAATCATAGAACCATAGAATCATGGTTTGGGTTGGAAGGGACCTTAAAGATCATCTAGTTCCAACCCCCCTGCCATGGGCAGGGACATCTCCCATTGGACCAGGCTGCTCAGAGCCTCATCCAGCCTGGCCTCGAACACTTCCAGGGAGGGAGCATCCACAGCCTCTCTGGGCAACCTGTTCCAGTGTCTCACCACCCTCACAGGAAACAACTTCCTCTTAATATCTAGCCTAAATCTCCCCTCTTCCAGCTTAAAGCCATTACCCCTTGTCCTGTCACTACATGTCCTTATACAGAGTCCCTCCCCAGCTCTCCTGTAGGCCCCCTTCAGGTACTGGAAAGCCGTTATCAGGTTCCCCTGGAGCCTTCTCTTCTCTAGGCTGAACAACCCCAACTCTCTCAGCCTGTCCACATAGGGGAGGTGCTCCAGCCCTCTGATCATCTTTGTGGCCCTCCTCTGGACCCCCTCCAACAGTTCGATGCTCTTCTTGTGTTGGGGGCCAGTGAACTGGATGCAGTACTCCAGGTGGGGTCTCATGAGAGCAGAGTAGAGGGGCAGAATCACCTCCCTCACCCTACTGGTCATGCTTCTCTTGATGCAGCCCAGGATGCAGCTGGTCTTCTGGGCTGCAGATGCACATTGTTGGCTCATGTTGAGTCATCTGTCGTCAACCAACACTCCCAAATCCCTGTCTTCAGAGCTGTTCTTAAGCCATTCTCCACCCAAATACATTCTGTATTTGTGCTTGGGATTGCCCCAACCCAGGTGCAGGACCTTACACCTGGCCTTGTTGAACTTCATGAGGTTGGCATGGGCCCACCTCTCCAGCCAGTCCAGGTCCCTCTGGATGGCATCCCTTCCCTCTAGCATGTCAACAGCACCACACAGCTTGGTGTTGTCCGCAAACATGCTGAGGGTGCACTCGATTCCCCTGTCCATGTTGCCAACAAAGATGTTAAACAGCACATGTCCCAGTACCGATCCCTGAGGAATGCTTCTCATCACCGGTCTCCATTTGGACATTGAGCTGTTGACCGCAGCTCTGAGTGTGATTCTGATTTATGTTCCCTTGAATCCAGTTTTTTGTGGAATTCCTGTGTTCAACTAAATGGCATTTCTTAAGGATTGCTGCAAAAATAAAGCTTTATTAATGCTATTTATAAATCTCTTAAAGTAACAAATACTTTGAAAGTGCACTTGATGGTTCATTCCTCTTGGCTTATTCTAATGGCTTGCTGAGAAACTGCGGGTCTGAAGGATGTCCACTATATCTTATTGACATTATTTGTCATTAGCCTTTACTACGTAGAACACATCTGTGTTAATATTATGATTATTACAGTTCTTTTTAGCATGTTAGTTATGTCCTTAGTGTTTCACAGATGATAAAGAACAGTGTTTGTATAGTCTTATTACACTACCATAAACCAAAATGATAAACTTTTTTGCATTTGTGTGGAGTGCTTGTGGCTTCATCAAAGTCAAGGTATGATTCATCATCTAATTAAGAATTGCAGAATTAGACCTTTTATATAAGAGAAGCTACAAAAAATATGCTAACAAGTCTTTGGGTTGAAGAGAGGAAAGGATGAAATTTATAGTAAGAAACTAATGGGGTATCTACCTTTTTTGTTCCTTGCCATTTACATTTTCTGAATCTAATTACATGCTATCATCCGGCAGATGGACTTTATGAAGAAGTCAAGGTAGCTTGGGGGAGAAAAACAGTTTACATGTCAAAGAAAACAATCAATTATGTCAAAAAGAAGGAAAAAGTTGATGGAGGGAAGCAGGGCTTATTGCTGGATTTTTTTTGACAATGAATGTGAACTGCCTATGATGCCCATAATGTAGCAAACCATTTTATTGCAGAATCTGTGAGTATGTAAAATTGTAGCAGTGACGGTTGTATAGAATACATGGGTTTGGAGAGATTCATATCTATTGAGAAGAACTGGCCTGTTCCTATCACTGTAAATATACAGTGAATATATGGTGTGGAACATCCGCTGTAAAAGTGCAGCCAAGAGACTGCCTAGTGAAGGTACAATTTTCTGGAAGCCTTTCAAAGACATAGGATATCTTGAATCATGTGATGTTTTCAAACACAAGATTTAGTAACAAAGACAGAACTTCTTCACTGTTTTCAGAAAACATGCCACAGATAAAGTCAAAAGAGAACATATTTAATTAATAATTGAATAACAACAGTAATAGCCACAACTGGTAACAGTTGGATGCTAAAAAGTTTCAGCTGTTGTTTTTGTAGAAAAAAAATCTAATGACCACTTCCTTCTCGTAATGGAATTTTTCTCACATGACTTGTCACTGTATTAGATTTCTGAGAAAGTTTTACTGCTTTACAACAAGACACTTCTTAAAGTTACCAGTGTTTTGTTTTCTTTTTCTTTTTTTTTCTTTTTTTTTTCCACCCACAACTCTGTGAAGAGACAATTCTGCACCAGTTAATTTACATTTTTCTTATATTTGGTTTGATTAGTTTGGAGATTCATCTCTATTACTGTACGTTTGTCAACACTGCATTTCATTTGCCGTGTGGCAGCTCATTGATCACATAGATCTGTATCCTTTTGAACTTCACTTGCTGCTATGTATGTGTTCATCACTCACTCTGATTTAGTGCATCATCAGCAGTTTGAATTAGTTACCATAGGAGTCCCTGTTTCTGTGCTAAATTAACTGCTTTTGTACTTTAGGCTTCACATTGTACCTTTGGAAGAAAAATTTCCATACAGTTCTTTGGATGGACACTGTCTTCTTTTGGTGCTGTTGAGTGGTATTGAAACAAATTGGTCAACCTTTCAGGAGAGCTGTCTGGGGAAATCTGACATGCAGGCTGTTAAATACAGCAAGGTTGGAATTTCAGACAATTTCTACTATCATAAAGCTGGCTAGTTAGAGTTCCTTCATTTGCGCTGCTTAGTATTTCCTGCTTTGTAGACACCTCTATGCCTGCCTGTGTTCTGTTTGAATGGTTACAGCTCAATGTGGAATTCTACCAAAAACTTCCTAGGTGTAAAGTAGAGCTCTGATGTGCTATTTTCTGTATTGTTTGCTGCTTCTATCCAAAAGCCTGGTATTTTTAAATAGTATATTAAACAGACTTCAATCTACCCTTTTTATCTAACCTATTTTTTTTGTCTTCATTCCTCATTCAGCTGTATGCTGTTTTAAATTAGACTTCATTAAAGACTTATTAATGGAGTTTTCTGTAAAAACAAAATATCAGGCGCCTTAGGGTTAGGCTCAATGAAGCATGTGTGATGTTTTCCCTAGAACAACAGTGCACAGGGAACTGTCTGGGTTCTTAGCTCAGTGAGAAGATACAACATTTTGCTGTTGAACAGGAACATCTTTACAGATGGTGAACCTCTGATGTTGCAGTTCTGCTGGCTGGTGATGTTTAGGAGTTGTTGAGTGAAGTACTTTTCAGCTAACTCAGCATCCATTTGCTTGGGTTTAGAAGAACACAGAGTATGTGACTTTGACGAACATCATGGGGCATACTAGTATGACCTGTACTGGAGTTACTTGCCACTGATCCCTTTATTTTTTCAACTCTTTCACTTTTACTGACAGTTGTCAACAGGACAGCTTGAGCGTGTTAAGAGCAGGACGTAGGAAGTCATAGGAAATCTCACAGGAGCTGACATCTCTGTTTTTTAACACTGCATGTCATACGAGATTGATAACATCTTTTGCCTTTTCTGGCCCCTCAGCATTTCCTGTGCTTCTATTTTACGTCACTCTGGATTTTAGGTTTACATTTTTTAAATGAATTCAGTATTATGGATTTTCTTCTGTAGCTTTTTCCACCATGATTTAAATAGGTCAATAAAAGTTAAGAATCTTCTGCTAGTTGCAGTGTCACAACGATTTTTTTTTCCCTTTGGAAGTGTTAAGATGTGTAGCATAGTAAGGGCCAGACCCCTATTGCTATAGAAAATGGGAGTCCTTCCTTTAGCTCCAAGAGGAATTGGAGTTTGCCATATGTATAGCAAAATGCTTCTGTTTAGAGAAAAAAGTGTGATCGAAGATGCGTAATTAAACATACAGTAATTGAGAAATGCTAGTTTAATTAAAATGAATGATTCCCCCCTTTTCTATACACCTTAGCCAGGGCTTTGATTTATGTGATTACCCAGTATTTTCTACATAGGACAATATATGATTAAACTCAAAAAGTGGACCATGCTAACTTAATTGTCCTTCTATGTTTTTTTTTTTTTTTCCCCCCTGTACTTTTCACTTTGTAGTCCCTGTTCATATGATTTTCTTAAATGCCAGCCAGCATAGTTTCAGAGTGCATCACCAACAGTCAGTGGTGATATCAGCCTCTTAGGAAGGAAAGAGGTGGTGACAAACACCTGGTAAAAAATAAGATCTAGGCCCACAAAAATTTAAATTAAAGGTTACACAGCTGTATGTATGCAATACGAGATGCCCAGTACAGCACCTTTCCCTCTCATGTGTCTCAACACTTAAGGATCAGAGCAGTTTGTGTTTAGAAGCACATCTTCCACTGTTTTCATCTTCAGCTGTTAGCACTCAGCTTGACAGCAGCTCAGCCTCTAGGGCACCCTATATGTGCTGTGCAGAGAAACATTCTTCCTGAAATGCTGCATTTTAACAATATTTGCATTTGATTATATTAACTTATTTCCCTACTTTCTGCTCTTCTTTTTGTTATCTGTGCATTTGAGTCAGATGTTTTTCTTCCCAGGCTGTCAGTGTGTCTTCAACCACAGGACTGCTGAAAGATGAGAAAGATGGGCTCCTTGGTTTCTGTTTAAGAGCCCTAACCTCAGCCTAAGCTTAAATAGCTGTGAGCTGTTGGTGTAGAAATAAGGTGAGACTCTAGCTGCTAAATCATCGAAAATTGATCAGTGTTAAGAAAAAGCACATTCCTTCTTGGCTTTAGACCTTTGCTCAAATGCATGGGGACAGTAGATCTTTTCAGAGAAAGGAGTGCCAAGAAAAGGTGAAACAAAGTTTTTTCACACTTTCTTTCTGTTGTTGAACGGAATTTTGGAGAATTAAGTCTGGGACAAACATTTCGAAGATAAGATTTCAGCTCAAGCAATTACATTTTGGCCAAACTGGAAGTCACATCAGGAAGTGCTATAAAGAGCTGTAATGGCAAGTGCTGCTAAACCTCAGTAGCAGGTGATGGTCCCAGTGCTGAATGTTAGAGCAAAGTTGCAGTCAATGTTATGTTAAGAGGAAGTCATGATGTTGCTCATCTAGGATAAAATGTTGCTTTGTTTCTCCACTGCTAGAACTTCTTCCAAAAAGAAAAACAATTAATGCAAACACAGTTTAAGTTGTTAAGTCTGTTTCTTCAGAACAGGATCAGCCATTACAACAACAGTACAATCAACCAGATTACATGTAATGCATACATACTCATTTGACATGCTTTTAGTAAGCTTTATTCTTTTGTTGCATATAAAATTCAGTTATGGCTATTTCCACAATTTTTATTATAGGAATTATTAAGAGAAAGAATTGCAGGTATAAGTTCTCAGATAACATCAGCCGGCTGAGTGGCTATTTAGGAAAATGCTTTCTTTTGGAATAAAATTATACTGTTTCCCTGGTACAAGCTCACTAGCAACCTCGTCTCTTTTGCTGTGAAGAAGCACAATGGAATTTACACAGTGCT
>VXAV01002951.1:148881-163303 GCA_013399715.1 Alectura lathami
TTTTTCCTGTGGAAGCCAATGAGGAGTCCTCAGTCCTTTGTCTCGCGTTTTTATTTTTTGGAGGCTTTTCTGTTTGTAGCATTATTATTATACCAGAATAGAGAATGCTTTCAATATTTGTTCCTGCATATTTCTGCTGATGTATCTTCAGCAAGATTTTGCTGCTAGCAAAGATCTCAGAAATGCCAATTTTAATTTAACACTTTGTTTCCAAAACAATTTCACAGCTTCTATTTGTAAGAAACACTTTCACTAGGCAAACCTCCAGGCTGATCTGGTGTGCAGGATATGGGCAGCATTCAGTGTTATAATTTGCAGAATGCTAAAGAAGATAAAATTGGGGTATTGTGTCATTGCTTCCTGTGTGGTGGCAGCACTCATATTCTGACAGAAGTTAGACTGACAGTGAAAAGCTGCTGCTGTATTTTGTTATCACTGCAGACTATATCACTTTCCTCATCTTATCTGCTTATATTAACTCTCAGGAATTGCTAGGTACCCAAACTAGTTTAATTAACTCACATTAATTAGATCAGTGTTGTGGTGAGAAAAAGAAGTGTGTACTTCAGTGCAGCAATGTGTTTGAATTTGAAGCAAGGTGGGGAGGCAAAGTGGAGGATCAGGGTGACAGTGCTAGTGGAGAGCTGCCCAACGTGCAAAGGGAAGAAAAGGGAATGCAGTATGGCAAGGCACAGCCTGGAGCATCAGAATGATGGAGCTGTAAGAGGCAAATGCAGAGAACCAGGGAAATGAAGGTGGTCAAGATGCGGGCTTTAGTGAAGTAAAGAGCAGGCTGGGGAAAGCACTGACAGCATTTTGAAGATGGAAGGGTGGTAGGAGGGATGAAGGTGGGTAAATGTCATGTTTTGTTGGCTCTGTAAAATCAGAGATATAGATTCCCCTTTGTAGATCTGAGGATCAAATTACTTACATGCTTCCTTTTCTACCACTTATTTCTTTTGCAGTCTTAAAAAAAAAAACAAATCCATTATTAGCAACTTATCTCTGTGTTTGAGCATTTGAGGTCAATAACAGAATCTTGGATTTTATAGGGACGATATTTTGGTTGGAGACTTTTAGGGAAATGTACTGAGGAAGCAGAAACTATCCTAGGAATTGTATTTTAATCTTGGCTAAATTAATAATATTTTCAGGAAAACTCAAAACGGAACATTTGAACACACTGAAAGGATTGTCTGAAAAGAGATTGGAGAACCATAGGCATAGATACAATGCTACTCATATTTCTGTGTCTGACTAGGGGCATCACAGGCAGTACCAGTCCCTCCTCAGCCCATGAAACATCCTTTCACTCGCAATTGCATTCAGATTAATCTCAGATCTGCACTCTATGCTCTTGAGTAAAGTATAGCGCAGGAACAGGGGGCTGCACGGTCAGCACCACACGTGCAATTCTGCAGGATTGTTTTACACTGGTGCAAGACAGAACACAGGATGCTGGAGAGAGATCAAGGGCCTTTGTTGGAGGGCAAAGAGGCAGCAAAGAGACACTTAACACTGCTTAAAACCAGTTTCTTTCTATCCATCTCTGACTCAACAACCAAAATTGCTTGTCACTTTCAGAACTGAAGTCTTTTGTGTTCTCATGTAAAAAGGTAATATTGTGTGGGGAGGAGAAAGAATTTGCAGTATTTGTTCCTTGCCCACAACATTTTTCTAAATTCAGTACGGTTCTCTACTAGCACTGACACTGATGAGTCAGTTTTAAAAAGCCCCATAAAACATATATCCACCTTGTTTGTAATTTGTTTTGGTATGAAATGTTAAGCTAAAATTACAGAAAACTTTGTAGACGGTTCAATAATCAGATTATTATAATCAGATGATATTATACTATTTTGAGATAATGCAATTTTTTTTTCTTTTCAAATGGAATAATTTAATTGAAATTAACTCATTTAAATATTTCCTTGACTCTACCCTTTAAGAAGTTCTCAGACCAAAGGAGAGTGGGGTTTATATGGGATGGCCAAAGATGCACAGCTGTTTTCTAACAGAATATGTGTGCTGTCATCACAAGGCAATCCCACAGCACAGGGATGCACATGGGCTCTTCCATGATGTGCTGCTGTTAAGGGCACTGAAACGTTTCCTTATGTGTGGGAATTAGTGGTTTCATTGCGCTGGTAAGGGAATTATATTTGGCATAAAACTCCAGAAGAATGTAAATTGTTTTCCCTGTTCCATCTGTAGCACTTATTTATGGCTGAAAATTACTCCATATTTTCTTGTAAAATCCAGGGAGAATTAGGTCTATGGCAGAGTAAAGGAAAACTACAAAATCTGCGTCTCTAATATGTTGCTGTTAAACATATTAATCAGTGCTCTGGCTACAGATTAATTATAATGTCAATGATTGTATTAACATGATCTCTCTTCAGTGCTTTCAGCAATACTGTATTGGCACTGAAAATCCTTTTTATTCCATATTTTTGCATTAAAATCCTTACACATAAGAGAAAACACACAATCCATTTTCTATCCTAGAAATAGTTTCTCTTAGAAACAACAGTCAAGCCTTATTTTACAGTATACCGAGATGATTGCCTTTTTAAACATGAATTTCTAAATGAAATCATACATAATGGAGTAATATATAAAATTAGCATTCTGCCCTTGGATTGGGGCAGAACTGCAAATAAGGAGGCTTACCATCAGAAGTAAGTCTTCTTGAAAGTGCTAGCATCTTTCAAGACTAGCATATAAACTTCCTATTCACCGTGTCATGCAATTCTAAATATTCCTCCAACTTACAAAGATTATCCGTACTCACCTCCACATATGGAGATAAGTATAATTTATATTCAAAATGATAATAAGCCCACAATTTCGAATACCTTCCAAATTCCTAAGTTTTTATTCCATCTGAAATGTATATTAGTTGGATCTAGCCACACAT
Organism: Alectura lathami; assembly: GCA_013399715.1. Taxonomy (NCBI): domain Eukaryota; kingdom Metazoa; phylum Chordata; class Aves; order Galliformes; family Megapodiidae; genus Alectura; species Alectura lathami. Next base: position 151,802 of record VXAV01002951.1, read on the forward strand.
CTAATCAGAACCTTTGAATATCTCTGACAAAGTAATCAAGTCAGTTCTTTGCAAATTTCTCTTTTTAATAGACAAGACCATCTGACAAACTAATTTCTGGTCATCTCTGAGGCATCTATGAATTCTACATCTAATAAAATTTACAACTTTTTGTGCTCTCCAGAAAGTGAAGTCTGTAACTCTTCTAAGCTCAGAGGTTGGAGGAGCCCACTCAGCTCCATCAGTGCCCCCTGCTTTGCAGCAAGTATCCCTTGCTTTTGCAATGGGGATGAAATTCCATCTGCCTAGCATAGCCCAGGATAATCTTCAATAAACACTTCCACAATCTTTTTCTTGCAATCTTTTTCTAATTGGAAAAGAATCCCAGCTTTAGCATCATGTTTTCCTCATATTGCTGAAGTCTAAGAAATTATTGATATGCATCCCACAATTATGGTGGCACAGTTACCATGTCCTGCTGTCCTTGTTTCCTCATTGAAGACATTGCTTTAGACAGAATTTTTGCATCTGTGGGGACTGTGGAAGTCCTGTCCAGTTCAGACACCAGCAGTCTTTCCTCCAGTTAAAAGCTGCGTGCTGTCCTTCCTGAATTCAGGCTGCCTAATTGCGACTTCTTATTTGATTACAAAGTCTACTGTTGTCTGCTGTTTCATCATACTTGTAAGGGAATTTATCTTAATCAATTGCTTTTGCCAATGTTTTTCACCTTTTTCCTGTTGTTGCTTGAACATAAGAATTAACACTAGACCAGATGACCAGCTAATATGCTCCAGGCTGTACTCAGTTGTCTCAGTTACTTCAAGTTGCTTTCCTTTATCCATTTTTCATCTTGTATTTGTCTTTCCTACAAAGTTAGCGATACCTGCCCTTCCTGTCTACCATCACCTGTACTGACAGAGTTCTTGGAATCCCTTGGCACTCTGGTGCAGCATAGGAGGTGTAATGCTTGTGCAAGTGGCAATAAAATGCTCTTCTGTTGTGTTGTGCCTCTGGGCACAGCCTGCAATTACTTTGCTGGCATGTATTAAATTTAATGAAATCTCTGTGTTCTTTGGTCTTGTGAGAATGATATTCACAACATTAATGTATCATCAGCTGCTTATCCATTAAACAGAGCTAACGCACTATAGAATCTCACTTAATAAAAGTATGTGATTTCTTGTGAGATTCACATGAGCTTCCCCTGGAACCTGAAATGCTTTTTCCTGAATGAGATATTGTACTATATAACAACCTGGGAAAATCTCTATGATGTTTTAAATTGCCTTTCCCAACACTATCTGTCTAGAAAGTACCTCAGTACTGCTGAGTTCTGCTTCATGTATAATCTCTTTCTGTATACAGAAGCTCTAAAGCTGTTACACTTTTGAACAGCTTTACTTGTTTCCCACTCACCACCTTACCTCTACTTGTACTCTCAGCCTGGGAATAAATGCCTTCAGGCACCACAGCAACAAGGCTTGTAATTTCATAGATTGGTTGAATGCGCTTTCAGGCTTTCCTTAAACAATTTTTCTTTGAACCTTCCATTATCTTAATATCCCAAATCCATGGAATACTGAGGCCTTTTTTCACATTGCTAATAGAATCAGCAGTAGTTCTGGTAAGGAGAAGAAAGGAGAGATCTCTACTCTCTTTTTACTGTCCTGGTGTAATATCCAAACATCACACTATCTTTTATTTAGTTCACAAGTTATCAACTTTCTGTGCCCTTTATTTTACAATAGTTTTAAAGATTATTAGTAAAAAAAAACTTCTGTAGCCATGCAGTTAATTTCTTCTTTTACTGGCCATTATTTGTGCATGTCTTGCAGATCTGAGCTTAGAAGAGTTACAGACATCACTTTCTGGAGAGCACCAAACGTTATAAATTTTATTAGGTGTAGAATTCATAGATGCCTCAGAGATGACCAGAAATTAGTTTGTCAGATGGTCTTGTCTATTAAAAAGAGAAATTTGCAAAGAACTGACTTGATTACTTTGTCAGAGATATTCAAAGGTTCTGAGTAGATGTGTGGCTAGATCCAACTAATATACCAAGCTGGTCTTGCAGATCAACCAACTATGTAACTGAAGTAAAACTACAAATCTTTGATTCTTAATTTTCATTTTGTTCTGTATGACTTGCTTGCTTTCCAAAATGTCATGTGTTCTCTTTGCTTTTGTGTTTATTTCTGAAATGCTAACAGTGTGAGTTTATGCAGATGGCTAGCGAGGTATTCCTCTGTAAGAAATGCCCCTGTCAGCATCATAATGTAATCAAGGAGTTGTGACTGTTGGCAAGAGCCACACTGGGAGGTTGTTTCCCTGTCATTCTCAGCACTGCTCACCCAAGCATCTTGCATTTGTGTGCATGAAATCTGAGTGTTCTCCATCTGGAGAAATGAGAACGTGAAACTAATGCCAAGTAGACCTTGCCCCTCATTTCTTGGCTTCAGCCACTCTGGTTGTACCACTTCTGTCTCTAACTGAAGAGACAGGGTAGGCATTTTGGGTACTAAGGTCTAGTGGCTAAAGCAAGGAGGTAGGAGTCTTAACCAGCCAGTTTTACTTTTGGTTTTTCTTTTTATCCTTTATACTCCTAAATTATTTTTATACCTTGCTTTATCTCTGTGTTAAATCACTTTAATCTTATCTTTCAGTCTTAGATTGTTTTGTTCTCAAAATACCATACAAAGATTAGTAAGCGTAGCAGATGAATAAGAAATGGCTTCCCATCCCACAGATATTTTCAACATATCAAAACATTTCCCTATACTGAATCAGGACAAAAATCAAAGCAGAGATTGGGGAAAATTGGTTTAGAACATTCATTTCAATTCTGTAATGTCAATACCTTATATTTCAGTTTCGTTTTATCTTGCCCCTTTAATATATTTCAAGCCAAGATTCGATTTGAATCAGCAAACTGGAAGTTTTTGTTTAAAATAGTAGCTATGTTTAAGCAATGTCTATTTTAAATATTATGGTTGATAATACACATTGAAACTTCTCTGTCTCATGAAATGCTTGGTTTTGAAAATAGGCCATTTTCAATTTAAATGCAAACATTTCTTTGGAAAACTCCCATTTAATTGTGAAAAGTGTAGCTACCAACATCGAGCAGATAGAGAGGCAGGTTCAGTTGCTTGTGCAGCTACCTGTTGCAATTGGAGATGCCCTGAGGTATTGTGTTTGACCTTGTGCTGCCACTGCATGGGCAGGACCATCCATAGGTGCTATGCCATATCTCACGGCCCATGGCGGCAAAACTACCCCTTGGTAGCTCAGCAACACCACCTTGCACAACTCAGTTTGGCCCAGAGAAACTAAGTCGCAGCAGAGCGATGGCTGAGATTTCACTAGGAGAGCTGGTGGAATATACATGATTTCTGTCTTATCAACCTTGGCTAGTTTGGACAGCTCAGAGTTTTGTTTCTCAGCCTAATTAGCTGTTTGAAAGTACATACGGGTTTTGGTGTTCAGCTTTTTCTTGAAGTCATTCTGTAGATGCTTTGCACTGGGAAGGAATAGGAAAAAAAGCAGATGGCAACTCATTTGCCAGATCTGAAAATGTGGACCTTACTGACTTCATGCAATACAGTTAAAGGTACATCTTCTATATTCTCCTATGATCTGATGTTCTAGCTACAATGAAACTCTGCTTTCCTGCACTATTAGCATATTTGAGCTGAGGGTTCAATCTCCTAAGGTCCTGTTCCACCTAAATAATTCTATGATTTAATTTACTGATTGCTCCTACTCTTTAAAATAATCATGCTTTTTATATCCTGCTAGTAGGAAGATCACATAATATACTTTCATGCTTAATATTTTAATTTTGTCCTTTATTCTTCTGGTGTTAGATGTGTTAAAAAAATAGTATTTTGTTCATTTTTGTACATTCTTCTGTTTTTCTGTCTTGTCATGGTTCTCCTCCTTTGATTTCCTAGCTACGTATATAATCAAAAACTATTAATAGGTGTCTTCCATTTCTAGACAGATCTGGCTTCCTGTCATTTTAACTGTTCTTTTTGTATTTTTTTAAAGATTACTGGAGAAAGTAATTTGTACTGGGATAAGAGGGAAGATCTCAGTTAAGAAATATAAGCAAAAACTGAGAAATTAAATGGTTGAATTTATCAGTGGAGGGCAATAACACATTCAGTTCTTGAGAAAACCCCGTTGAAGTTTGTGCAGTTTGCTGATAAAGGGCATGGAAGGGTAAGCTGTCAGTTTTCTGGTAATATGAGGTATGTGAGGATGTTAAAAACAGAAGTTAATTACCAAGATTAAAGAAACATCCCTCAATGGTGGTTGACATGGTGATAAAATGACAGATGAAGCTTAATGTTGATATATGCAATGATGATAAACATGAAGAAAACAGTCCTAACTTAGATGCTCACTGGTGGATTCAAAAGAAACTATTCTTTCTCAAGAAGGAGATCTAGAAGTTGTGGTAGGCGCCATCAAGCAAGTAAATAGAAACAGGGGTAGTGTGAGACCGCATCTGGAGTATTGTGTCCCGTTCTGGGCCCCTCAGTTCAAGAAGGACAGGGAACTGCTGGAGAGGGTCCAGCGCAGAGCCACCAAGATGATTATGGGAGTGCAGCATCTCCCTTATGAGGAAAGGCTGAGGAAGCTGGGTCTCTTCAGCTTAGAGGAGACTGAGGGGTGACCTAGTTAATGTTTATAAATATGTAAAGGGTGAGTGTCAGGAGGATGGAGCCAGGCTCTTCTCTGTGATATCCAGTGACAGGACAAGGGGTAATGGGTGCAAGCTGGAACCTAGGAGGTTCCGCTTAAATATGCAGAGAAATTTCTTCCCAGTGAAGGTGACAGAGCACTGGAACAGGCTGCACAGAGAGGTTGTGGAGTCTCCTTCTCTGGAGACATTCAAAACCCGCCTGGATGCGTTCCTGTGCGATCTGCTCTAGGTGTTCCTGCTTCGGCAGGGGGATTGGACTAGATGATCTTTCGAGGTCCCTTCCAATCTCTAACACTCTGGGGTTCTGTTATCATAGAATCGTGCCGTGGCTTGGGTTGGAAGGGACATAAAAGCCCACCCAGTTCCAACCGTGGGCAGGGTTGCCACCCACTAGATCAGGTTGCCCAGGGCCTCATCCAGCCTGGCCTTGAACGCCTCCAGTAAATGAGCCTATGAAAAATGTAAGTAGTGTAGAAGATAAAAGAATTCTCACACTGAATCCATGGTAGACCTGCCTTCAAAACACTGAAGACAGTTCTGACTTTTTAACCTGGAAAAAGTATAATAAAAAAAAAGAGAGACTCAACAAAAAGGGTTAAATACAATTGCTGTATATAGAACAGCAGGATAGACGAAGAGTCTTTAACCCGGAAAAAGAGATGGCTTTAGGGAAATACAATAGAGGTGTGTAAAAGCCCAAGGATATAGAGAGGGATGTGGTTGTTCACTTTCTCTCCCATTCAAAAAGCACACTAGTTAAATTCTACAGTAGTGTCTTAGCCACCATACAAAATTCTGTTCATGTGAAGCAATCATACTCCTTGTATACTCTTTATAATAGAGCAAAGCTGTATTATAAATAAGCTTCTGAATATTGAGCAGATATCTTGATTTTCCTGTGAGTAATGACCAGGAGCAGCTGAACTTCCTGGGTTAGCTTTGAGTCCAGGGGAGGCAGGAGAAATATCACTGGGAAAATGCAGCATTCACTACAGTGGGTGGAGACCTATTACTGGGAAGATGAATCTTGAAAACATATGGGTTTACACCTCAGCATAAATGTTTGTTAATGTGGAAAAGTAGATGAAGAGGTGTGCAAAATCTGAAGCTTCAGGAACTTTGCCTTTTCTTCTTTAATAACCCAAGATCTTTGTTTTGTCAGCGGAGGAAATGAACTACTGCCCTTTTTAGCTTTGCATAGGTCTTTGCAAAGAGGGGAACTAATTGTTCCACTGAAAATCCAAAGTTGTCACAACGTTACTGCTGATTGCAGACAGGAGTGTGAAATATGCTTGCTTGTTACTTCCTGGTCTCAGAATTTTCCCACAAAGGGATCTCACTTCTTATTTGTTGGAAGTCAAAGGTGTGAGCAAGAACTCGCAAATGCAGTTCTTTCAAATTTTTCTTATACCAAAGTTCCTTTCTTTCAAATGATTTACTAGCTTTGTGCTTAGTTTTGTCTCATCTTTCTTAATCATAGACTGCTAGTGTCTTTCGCTCTGGAGAGCTGACTGTTGAGAACTGTGTGTGCTTTTAAAGATGGTATATTTCCTAGTAGTATTTTTGGACAGACTCTTAATATGTTGGTAGGTGTCTAGTAAGGTGTAAGCTACTCAAGATAGCAGTGTGTATTCTCTGGTGCATCACTTTGCAGCATCTTCTGGCTGCCCTCACTTGTTGAGCCACTGTAGCAGAAGCAGCAGAACAGAATACATGTTTTTGCCTCATTGGTTCAGTTCCAAGTCCAGAATATTAGTTAGGTCAACAATGAAGCTAACTGTGTGTGAAGACCCCAGACTGAGAACTGGAGAAGAGAATGCACCAGTGGATGTACGTTTCTGCTGGCTGTGCTATGGGGGGTGGTAACATCTAGCACAAGAGAGAGGCAAGCATCTTGAGATGCCACAGCTTAATTATCCAGGAGGTATCTGCCAGAGCGTGTGCTCATGTGAAGCGTGACTTTGGTGCATCAGTTGATCTGTTAATTTTCCCAATGTGTCATGATACCAATATTCAGACAACGCAGAATCACATGGAACTTTTTTCTTCCATATGGCAATAAATGCCATGTTTTCTTTCCAGTGTCACTCACAGCTCTTTCAGCTGTGCAGTTTTCCAAATATCTCCCCCTCTCTGCTGAATCACTGCTGTGTTGAAAACTGCTTCTCAGCACGTATGGTCCTGTTTGGAAGCTGCAAAACCCTGTGCGTGAGGAGTCAGGGCACAGCGAGGGACAGCTCTTTGCAAAAGAGCTGGGAGCCAGGACCCCAGCATGGCAGCAGGGCAGGCATGGTGCAGCTGCCAAGCTCAACCCAGAGTCCAGGTCCCCATACAAGTCTATAGTGATGAGGCCAGACTGGGACATCAAGTTGACCCCAAGCTGTGGCAGCCAAACCTCCAAGAACAAGGCTGCTCGCAGGGTGCGTACATCAAGCGTACAGGGTTACTCATTTTGACAGTGTGCTCCTCCCTGCCCCAACCTCCTCCTCCAGCCTGGCCATTACACCCAAGGCCATGCTCCGGACTGATAACACTGACCTGCTAAATACTATGACAATCATCTCACCCCATAAATGGTCATCAGCCCAAGTGCCTCTTGAGCTCTAAGTCTCATGACATGACTGCCTGCATGTGATCTCCCCAATTCCTTCTAAATATTGAGAAGCTTGAGTGACTGTAGTCTCAGGCTGCGTTATGTGGAGTAATTATTGGAAGTAACTTATTGGGTATTACTCTCTTAAAAGAAAAGCGTTGAAGAAACCTCCGGAGTGGAATGTTGCAAATATGCAAGGATCCTGTTCCACGACAGTTCCCTAAGCAATATAAGGCTTGCAAACCTTACATTGTTAGCAGCACAAGGGAAGCTTGGTGTGCTGACTCTAAGAGATCTAGCACAGAGAGTGGAGCGGGAGTTAGCAGCTTTTCAAATTTCTGTCGCGCTAATCGCAATAGAGACACATATGATTAGAGTCACTCAACCACCACCCGAAAATAGTATAAGCATAGCTTGAGAGAGAAGGAATTTTTGGGAAGATACCATTGCAGACAAGTTGAGAGGACACTGCTGGCTTCAGGGACTTGTTGACACACTGAGCCTTTCTTCCCCCACATAGGGATGCCTATTGAGTGAGATTTGCACCCATGGCTATATGGAGTGCTTCCCCAGCAAACTTAGAAATCTCTGGAGAGTTATTCCATAGTTTGACATGTTTAGTGGTCAGCTGTATTGTTCACAGTATTGGTACTTGCATGTGCTCTGCAGACAGTGAATTTATCAATAGCAATTCAAAAGAATTTTTTTTTTTGCTTCAATAAAGAGCATTATTCTGTAAAATAATGGCAAGAGTTCTCATTGACAGTGGCTAAACATGGTCGGGTGAGTATTTTTGGATGCGAGTGGACCTATAGAGCTGAAGTAGCTATTAACCCTTTAAAACCCTTTAACGCACACGCATGTGTGGAAATATGTGCTGGATCTGGTCTCTGCAATAACAGAAGCAAATAATCCTTGTCTTATTGGTGAGATACGGGAGAGAATAGCAGTTGCTGTAGTAGTCTACTGTTTCTCTGTGAGTCCGCACAGAGGGAGTTCAGTGGTGCATGTTGCATGATCCGTGTGATTTCCAGTGCTGAACAACAGATGTGCTTCCAGACACAACCATTGCAGGCCAGCATACACTGCTCTGGTTATGACACAGTTGGGTAGTGCTTACAGTTCAGTGGAGCAGGCTTCTGAATAAGCGGATGTGAGCAAACCTAGTTTTTTGGGTACCAGAGATTACCTCTGCAATGCTGTGTAGTGGCAAGAGAGAAGCTGATGTAGACATCAAGAACTTTCCTGCACTCATCCTTGCACCGTTTTAATTCAGTCAGTCTAAATGATATACTTATTTGGTGTCTGAGTAATAGTATACAGCGATATCTGAGCTGGGATGATTGTCTTGCTGTGCTGCTTTGCTGATGCAGATGAACTCCCTGGACACAGGGACCACACAAACCATTACTGAGTGTTTCCCTTCAGTGTACGGGATGACAAGGTAGGCCTGTGAGGGAGATGTTTGCTCTTCCACTGGCTAGTGAGACAATGTTCTGGGGAGTTCAGGAGCAGAGGTATGATGAAGACATTCAAGAGTTCCTCTTTTCCATCTGCCCTGCAAGATTGACTTCACACAGTCAATTTCTTTTCTTTTTTTTTTTTTTTTTTTTTTGAGATAAATATGTTATAAAAAACTTAGGTAAATTATAACATTTATTCCAAATGAGAAACAATTTGATACCCTAGGAGGAAGATGTAGTCTGATTACACCAGCTTATCATGTAGCATGTTTTATCCAGCTTGCAAACATATTAGTGATAACAAATGGTGCACGGAAGCAGAGAATTCATTGTGCTCGTTTTGTTTTTATAAACCAACAGCTATGAAAACCCATCATAGCTTTTTAAGAAGTTGCTAAATGTGTATGTTAAACTTCGAAGTCCCTATAGATCAAAGCATGTTTTACCTGGCAGTTCTCTCTTTCTAAGCAAATGTAACAAGGGTTATTCTTTCTATAGGAAATTATTATTTCCTCTTCTGTGAAGTATTTTGTTAAATTAGGAAAGCCTTGCAAAAAAGTCCTCGTAAAATTATAGTGTGTGAAAAATGTAAAATATCTTTTTTTTTTTTTAAATGACTTTTTCATTGTTTTACTGCTAATAGCAAATGCATTTCAAAATCAAAATAATTTGTTAGAATCCACATCTTTACTCTGCTACTGAAACTGTGTTTTGATTTCTTTGACATGATCCCTGATTGCTGTGAGAAGAATCAGTTCAGTATTTTTGTTCTTAGATTCCCCCTCCTTTGTCTTGCAGCTACTTGTGGCAGATTCCATTAACAATTGCAGTAGGAAATACGAGCCACATCTCATCAGAGGCAATTATATGGGTGTCTAACAAATCAGGTAAAAATAAACTTTCCTCCCAGTGGAATCTCATAAAGCATACTTGTGTTTTCCTCAACTGTTTCTTTGGAATTGATCCTAGGTAATTGTTTAGTTGCTCTGCACCCAGTTTTAGCTACATGAATTGAATTACTAAAAGAGGCGTTGGGAAGGAAGGGAGGGAGGAGGAGTGCAGGATAAGCAGCAAGCAAGAAGGTATATATGATCACAGAGATTAGACAGTATAACAAAAAGCTTTTACATGGAAATGTGTACCCAAGTGCTGAGTGTTTTATATTTAGCAATACATATCAAATTATTGATGAATGCAATTCGATTTATTGATTTGTGGGAGTTAAATGTAATATTTTTGTAGCAAAGCATCTGATGAGTATGACTTAGTAAATGCAAAATATTTAGAATTTTTTCATTTTGTAACTCCAGTTTATGACTGAACCAGGGTTAAGAAATGTTTACTGTCATTTGAAAGTTTCTTTATTGATCGTTCAAAATATTTTTTTATTCCTATTAAATAACTAGATACTGGACCTTGAAACTGCATTGATCTGCTTACCATTTATTCTCTCCCTTCTCAATTCTTGCATGATCATGATAGCTACTGTTCTGAGAACAGCTAGGGCTGGACACTAGTGGTTTTTTATCCTCTAAAAAAAGGAATCCTGCCATAGACATTTCATGAAATGTTACTCAATTTCGTTAGCAGTTCATGCTACATCAGCTGACAGTTTTGGACTGGAATTGAAGTGGATGAGGAAACAAATGTGGAGACTTAAATAAAATGAATGTAAGGATGGGAAAAGAAGGAGCCATGCGTCCCTTTGACATATGGGCTGTAGAGGGAGAACTGACCCCTTCGTCTAAAATTAAAAGGGTGTAGAGCTTTCCCTCCATCAGATATTTAATTGGAGAGAAGAATGAGTCAAACCTGTGTGTGCCTCAATTTTTTTCTCTAAGTCACCAAAAGGTATTAGGCACATAGTGCTTAGCAACCAGAAGATGCAGAAATAAACGGTGTGAGATAGTGGAAATCTCAATAAACCGGCTTTCTAGTGGTATAAGGTATGTATTCCTTTGCCCTGATCGTTTGCAGCCCATCAGAATGTGCCATGTTTGATGTAATGGTCTAGAAATGTCTCTGAGATCAGGGTGCTTTTCTTAACCGGGAAACATACTCTAGTCAAAACACACTAAGATCCTGTCTCACCTTGCAGAAGTGTATTGCATTGACGACAGTTTTTGATATGAGCACCTTAGGAATAGTTGAAAACCTCTTTGAGCTTTCGTAGTCTACCTTAAAGACCTGCTCCATTCTTTTCCTTTAGAACTTGGTTGAACTCTCATTGAAGTTAACAGAAAGATTCTCGTTGACTATCAGAGAGCTGATCTTCTCAGCTCATATCCTCTTATTAGACTGTACACGCATGCCTCCTTCCCTTCACTCCTCTCTTGAAAGTTCAGTGTGTCGCTGTTATCTGCACAGTTGCTTCCTCATTGCCTTTTACATGCAGGATGCTGTGGAGGAACAAGATCATAAAATGTCTACCCACTCTTTTAAGATGTGTTTACTCCTGTTGAAATACCTTCAAGAAATCAACAAATTAATGATGGCCAGTGTGAGAAATGATTTTGGTGTGGCTGTTGTATAGGAATTAAAGAGGAACCTTTCTGAGTCAACAGTTTACGGTGTAGCAGATCAATGCCACAGTGATCTGCTGTTATTATCCTAGTTCTTTCTCGATACTTTCTCACTCACTCACTTACTATATCTCTTTAAAATGAGACTGTAAACTTATAAGTACAGCAAGGGTGATGTTCTGTTGCTTCTGTTTATTGTTGTCTTGGAGAATAAGAGTAAGAACATCCCTAGAT
>VXAV01002951.1:171358-184269 GCA_013399715.1 Alectura lathami
GATCAAAGACCCGACCTGCATAGTCTGGCCAAATTTTCCTACCTAAAAAACACCCATACATTAGATAAGAAGTGCATTTCCCACTTGATTTCCAAAGCACTTTTATGGTAATACTGGATCCTGCTGTTTTTTCACAGGTAACTATGTGAGAACACTGTGAGGTTATTCACAAGATTTCACATTGCAAAAACTTGACTTTCTTTTGCAAAAGATGAGCTGCAGTGGGCTTCTACTGCATTTGAGAATCACATGAAAAAAGTAGTTGAGCTAAATATTTACATTGTATACCCATGTGTGTATGTAGTTAAACGGTAGTGCTCTTTTAACAGAGATGAACAGATAGATTCCTACTTTTAAATTTCTGCAATGCTCATGTTAGTAGCACTATTTTGAGTATATGCCTTACAAGCCAGTCTTGATGTGACAGAATTGGTTGAAAGAGAGGTGTAGAAATGCACGTTTGCAACCAGTAAGTTTATAGTCAGTATTCAAAGAGTAGCAATGCGATATGTGGACCTGGCTAAGCTCGTCAGGTGGGCCATATTGTTAATATTTTTTTACTTAATTAATCTATCACTTTTCCTAAAGAAAAAGAAAAGTACTTATAATCATGCTTAAGGTACTCTAATTGGCAAGCTAGATATATGGTATAGCTTTGTGAGAAGGGTTTGGTGTTTCTTCATTTCCTCTCTCTCAGACAAAGAAAGACCAGGGATAGACCTACTCCTTGTTCTGCTCCTTTACCATAAACAGGACGAAAGAGGCATTGAGTTAGGAGCGTTTTGGAGCAGGCCTGGATAGCAGAGAACCTCTGGGAGTACAAAAGCGTGTGTGAAAGTTCTGGGGACAAGTAGTGGGGAGTTGTCGCACATTCTTGCTGCACTACGGCACAGCAGCCCTGCTGTGTCAGATGCACAGCAGTGTTCCAAAGCAAGCTCTGAGGGCTATCAAAATGTCTTAGACCCTTTCGGTTTCCTCAAAGAGTCCATGTTCAGAAGGCCACCATTAGCCTAAAAACAGCCTAGCTTTCTACTCTCAGCTACAAGGCACAGTGCAGAAAGTCACTCTGCTTTTTGTTGGAGCATTGCCATGCCTTGGTTGTTACCTGCCTCATGGATGCTGAATCAGTCTCCTGTCTGATGCACAGAATGTGTTTCTTCTCCATATAATGTTACACTTGATGGGGAGATTAAACACTGACAATTGTCTCTGACATGACAAAAGGTGAGTAACCTTATTGATCAGGCACAGAGTTAGCAATTGGTAGTTTAGACCTGACTTTGGGGAAGATTGGCTGTTTTCAAGGATAATTCTGTTCTCTGATGTGCTTCCTAGTGGTACTGATATGTTATCTTGTCTTCCACTACAAACATAGACATTTGGAAAGAAGAGAGAATTGTAGAACGCGTACTTTTATTTTAATACCTAGATACTATTTTTGGTGATAAAATAATGCATAAACAAAACCATAACTTCTTAAATTCATGCTTGGCCTTTTGAAAACAATTTCCAACATATCAGTTTTTTTTTTTTTTTTTAACCATGTTATGTACTGTATTTCTTCAAAATACCCCTTCCTTCATAGAGATTTTGGAAGTACTCCCTATAGTATGCTTTGATATAGATAATGTCCATTCCACAGCAGAAAGGTTTGACTCCAATTTTCCAGTATCCTAGTATGATAAGTATTAATATTATATTTTTATATTAATGCTATTTATTTTTGTTTCTGAAACAAGTACATGACTTATCTTTAGTAAAATTGAATAACATTGAGATCTGGAGAAGGCTGAGAAAATGTAATTTATTTTTGAACACTTTTTTTTTTTTTTTTTTCAAAAGGTATATTTGATTTTATTCCTCCAAAATGTTTATTGTCCTTTTATTGTCCAGCATAATGATTTCTCAAAAATAAGCACAAATGAATTGATACCTCCAAGGAATATTTTAAGCTCTATAACTTTAATTTCTGAATGTTTTGCACATTTTCTATGTAAATATATTCCTTCCTCCTTCTTGGTATATTTTGATTCCATAAAATTAATCAAGCAGAGTTGAACTGAATAATAGCAATAAAAGAAAGCTACAGCTTGCCCACTGTGCTTAAGTTCTTGCAAACTTGTTCGTTTTTCAGATTTTTAAACACAATTCTGTTCTCAGCTGTAGTACACGCATGCACCCTGGGGATCTGGAGCACTGTAGCCTTAGCAGTGACATTGCTTATGAAAATACATGCCCCAAATTCTTGAGTTAGAACAGAAACTTGGCAATCTTTCTTCCCTTCTTTCTTGAAGATCCTTTATCTTTTGGGGATGTTTTGTATGAGATTTCACAACAATTTGAAACTGTGTTGTTTGTATTGAATGGAGTGTAGGGATGGTAGAGAAAGCAAAGAAAAGACAAATGAAACTGTGTAACTCCTCTAAGCTTTAACTGAGCAAAGGTAGTTCAAAGAGCTCCAGTAAGTAGTGTCACAAGAAGTAAGAAAGATCCTACAGTTTCTTGAGAGTGTGAATAATGCTGTCAGGTTCTCCCGTCTTCCTCTTTTCTTGGAGTAGGCTGTCAGTTAATATGTGAGGTCGAATGCTTCTCACTTTGTTTTAGGCATCCCAAAGGTGGACTTTTAAATCTGAGCTTGTCATCGTGCACTGCACTGACAGCTAATGGAGAAAAACACAGACCTGACCCCTCAAAGCTACATAATACCCTCATGATGCCAGCAGCCTTGTTTTATCCCTAGTTCTTCTTTGTTGGGCTTTAAATGTTCATATTCATTTCCATTGAACTGGTTGAATTAATCCAATATTATGTCAAAGAAATAGGTCTGTTTTCATTCAGTGTTAATCAGCGTTAAATCAGAAGATGAGAAGTGACTGTGGATACCTATTTTACTCTCATTTAAAATAGATATTGTTTCTTCCTGTTCTGGAAGAAGCCATCTGTTTTGTCTCTTGAAACCCAAAGTTTGTCTAATACTCCTTGATCCTTCCTGTGCGAGTCAGCTTACTATGTTAAGGTGATAGCTGCTTGATTTGCAAACTAGTTTCTCAGGAATTAGGTTTTGATAGTGACAATTAGCCTTGCTATTGATCAATATCTTGCCTTCTGTTCTACCATTGAAGAGATTACAGAATCATAGAATCATAGAATCGTTTGGGTTGGAAGAGACCTTTAAAGGCCATCTTGTCCAACTCCCCTGCAGTGAACAGGGACACCTACAGCTGGATCAGGTTGCTCAGAGCCCTGCCCAGCCTGACCTTGCAGGTCTCCAGGGACGGGGCATCCACCACCTCTGTGGGCAACCTGTGCCAGTGCTTCACCACCCTTATCATAAAAAACGTTTTCCTCATATCCAGACTAAATCTCCCCTCTCTCAGTTTGAAACCATTTCCCCTAGTCCTATCACAACAGACCCTGCTAAAGAGTCTGTCCCCTTCTTTCTTGTAGGCCACCTTTAGATACTAAAAGGCTGCTCTCAGGTCTTCCCAGAGCCTTCTCTCCTCCAGGCTGAACAGCCCCAACTCTCTCAGTCTGTTCTCATAGGGGAGGTGTTCCACCCCTTGGATCATTTTTGTGTCTCTCCTGTACTGAGGACTCCACATCTGGATGCAGTGCTCCAGGTGAGGTCTCACCAGCACGGAGTAGAGGGGCAGGATCACCTCCCTTGACCTGCTGGCCATGCTTCTTTGGATGCAGCCCAGATTGTGGTGGAGTTCCTTGGACACTCAGATTTTTCTGAGAGTTCCCTTTTGGATCACAGGCCTAGTAGCGTTGTGAATCATGCCAAGACTAAGCTCATTAGTTACACATTAACAAAGGCCAAAGATAAAATTTGATGGTAGATTTTGCGTATTTCTCCGCAGTATTTTTTAACTGGGTTGATGAGAAATCATGAAGTGGTGTTGTTAACTAGTTGTTCTTCTACCCCAGGGATGCTTCTCTGTCCACAGAATTCTCTGTTGCTTCTTCCTGGCATTCAGTTCTGTGAGCCCTTTAGAGCATCAGAGAATAGCAGAGAAAGTCTGCATGCCCTTGATCAACATAGAGCAGTGGAAAACATAACCCAGTATCTATGTGACTATGGGATAATACAGGGTGTGACTGACAATGACGATAGAGTTGAAATGATGTTTACTGGAGGTTTCCAGAGCTTAAGTTTTCATTTATAGTAGCATTTGAAGTCTTCCAACACATCCAGGATAATTAGTTCCATGTTACACTTGATTGTGTTACTCGAAGTCGTTTTCTGTGTAATGTCAGGAAAAGTCGAGGCATTTGAGGCCCCATTTACAATTCTGAATCTAGATAACAAGTAGGTAACAAAGACAGAAGTTCTCATCTAGCCTGATTACTGTACTTCAAAATGTTTCCAAGTTTCAACAGCCGTATCCTGGGTTATTGACCTTGTTTGGCTTGGGTCATTCATAAACAATCATATAGGGTTGCTTTAAATGAACAAACTATGCAGTTTAACTCCAGCCCTCATTATTACTCCTGATACCATTTGTATCAGGGAATTCAACACAGGCAAACAACAAATATGCTAAGTAGCTCCCTTAATTAGTGCCTCCAAGTACTAGTTAACAGAGCGATTATTAGACTGATAGTTTGTATCATGCTTGATTAATAGTGGTGTAAACTTACTATTTTAATAAATGAGGCCTCCTGGAAATTATTTCAGCAGATGCCGTAGTAACTTTTCACTGTCATACAAATTTTAGTGATGGTTGTACCCATAAGCAATTGATTTAGGTATGGCTTCCTACAAGAGCTGTTGTTGGTTTTCATTTAACATAAATACTTTCTCAATGGACCATAGCAGTTATGCCTTTTCTAAAGAAAATAGAAAGACACAAACATTTTAAGGTAGCCATCATTCATTCCATATGGTGAGTGTCAGTCCATATGTTCTGTGACATATCGCAGTCTTGGTATCTTCTCTGTGTGGAGATACACGGTTCAGCTTACATCTGCATCTGTTCGTAAAAGAAGAATCAAAGCAATTCTTGACAGTAAGCATGGTAAAAGTCAGTTCTGTTATTGGAGCAATGTATCATTTGTGCAGCTGATTCTGTTGTGTAGTTAAGAGCAGTCAAGCAAATTGTACAACATGTTTTAGGGAAGCACCAGTGCGACAAGAGCATTCTGGAGAATATAAAAACCTGCTAAGAGCAGGAGAAGAAGTTGAATAAGACTCATCAATATGCACAAAACCAAAACTGTAGATCTGAACTCTCTGCAGAGAGTTTAGTGCAGTGCTTAGATCTGGGTGTAGTGTACACTTTCGGGGAGACCTCATTGCGGCCTTCCAATACTTAAAAGGAGCTTACAGGCAGGAGGGGGACCGACTTTTTACACAGGTGGATAATGGTAGGACAAGGGGGAATGGGCTAAAACTGAAAGAGGGGAGGTTTAGGTTGGACATCAGGAAGAAATTCTTCCCTGAGAGAGTGGTGAGGCGCTGGAACAGGCTGCCCAGAGAAGCTGTGGCTGCCCCATCCCTGGCTGTGTTCAAGGCCAGGCTGGATGGGTTCCTGGGCAGTTTGATCTAGTGAGCTAGTGGCTGGCAGCCCTGTCCATGGCAGGGGGGTTGGAGCTAGATGATGTCTGAGGTCCCTTCCAACCCAAGCCATTCTATGATTCTATGATTCTACATCTATCCTGTAGAAATGGGTGCTGTTGGGTGGAGAATGGCTGGAGAGCAGCTCTGAGGAGAAGGATTTGGGGGTGTCAGTTGATGGAAAACTGAACATGAGCTGACCATGTACGCTTGCAGCCCAGAAGACCAATTGCGTCCTGGGCTGCATCAAGAGAAGCATGACCAGAAGGGCGAGTGAGGTGATTCTGCCCCTCTGCTCTTGTGAGACCCCACCTGGAGTACTGCATCCAGTTCTGGGGCCACCAGCACAAGAAGGATATCGAGCTGTTGGAGTGGGTCCAGAGGAGGGACACAAAGATGATCAGAGGGCTGGAGCACCTCCTCTATGGGGACAGGCTGAGAGAGTTGGGGTTGTTCAGCCTGGAGAAGAGAAGGCTCCAGGGGAACCTGATAGCGGCCTTCCAGTGCCTGAAGGGAGCCTACAGGAGAGCTGGGGAGGGACTCTGTAGAAGGGCACGTAGTGACAGGACGAGGGGTAATGGCTTTGAGCTGGAAGAGGGGAGATTTAGGCTAGATATTAAGAGGAAGTTGTTTCCTGTGAGGGTGGTGAGACACTGGAACAGGTTGCCCACAGAGGTTGTGGATGCCCCCACCCTGGAAGTGCTTAAGCCTAGGCTGGATGGGGTTCTGAGCAGCCTGGTCCAATGGGAGGTGTCCCTGCCCATGGCAGGGGGTTTGGAACTGGATGATCTTTAAGGTCCCTTCCAACCCAAACCATTCTATGATTTTATGTTGTTAGTCCGCATTCGAACAAAACTTGCCTGTGCATCAATTATTCCTCATACTTCAGAGTTATTATAGAAGTACTTTTATCCAACAGTCTGTGGTAACTCTGTTCTTAGAAGACCAGAGCAAACTCTGTGAGGAAAACACGACAGTAGTTTCAAGGGGGTGAAGGAATTATTTTTAACTGATAGCTGTTAACCTGTTGTCTTTTCAACTCGTGATCTTGGTCTGTTCAAGATGGTCACTGAAATTAGCTTGGTATGGGTGTATCCATGGTGCAGTGCAGATGGATTTTTGTGTAGTGATGGGACAGGAGAACAATATGTGAAATCTGCTTTGGGAGGGTTTGTCAAAACAGCGCTGAATTGCACTTCGCATGAATGCTTAGCTTGGTGTATCAGATTGAATGAGAGGAGGGAAGTGGCTTGAATGGAGCTTGTTGAAGGCTTTTTAGCAACTCTGGGTAACAGAAAGGAGGCTGACAAAAGCAAATATAATGTGTATGTTCATGTTGCAGGGGGAAGTCTTTGCCCATCCTCACAACTATGCTATTCTGGAGGGGGGGCTCTGATGTCCCCATGATGTCCCCATTGTAGAAGACATTTGTTCCCTGTGCTCTACTGCCACTTGCAAAACCCTTTTTCTTCCCTGCAGCTGTGTTCAACTGTTTTTTCCAGCTCCTTCACCTCTGCTTTCACAATAAGCAGCTCTTTTTCCTCCTTTTACTTCTTCTAGAATGCCAGTACTTTCTGAGGGTCTGGCGGGACCAGAACAGAGAGCAAGAGACCCTGCTTGCTCAAGGTACCAGCAGCAAGCCACCTGGGAGGCTGGAGGTGCCATGCTAAACACCTTGTCCTTCACTTTGTAACAGCACCAACAGAGGCAGTATGAATGAGAAGCAAGAAGTAACTTTTCTAGCTAGAAACAACTATCATCTGCGTAAATGAAAGAGTCTGCCACCTTAGGCTGCTGATTGCTTTGCCTACTGCTTGAACCTCGGAAACAATGCTACTTTCTGGGCTCACTCAGTTGCACTGTGCCAGGATTGTTGTCTGGAAGAGGTCTGATCTTTGGCAGTGCATGCTCTGTCTGCTTGGCAGAGCACATACAGGTAGCTGCCAGGATGCACTTTGGAATTGGAAGTGCAGATTATACTTTCAAATCTTTTGGTCTTCATTTGGTGATTTTAGAAAGTAATTTTTTAAATTTCTCTGTTAGCTGACATAGAAGAGTAAGGTCTCCTTGCTGTATAAAATGTAAGTCTTTGGAATCAATGTTGTGTGAGTTTGTCTTCACCCTATTTGGCTAGAATTATATTTTCCTCTATGCTGAAATAAAGCAATAAATAGGAAGGACCGTTTAAAGAGTAAGGCACTGGGCAGGGATTACAGAGATCTCAGATGATGTTACTGCTATGGAATGCTTAGGCGATCTTGGTAAAATCACTTAAACTGTGTATCAGTTTTCTCTCTGTAAAATGAAGATAAGACAATAGGTGAGGGGTTATGAGAATTTCAGAGACTTTTTTCTTATAAATGTGCTTACAGAGAATTGCTTTTACAGAAATAATGTCATATTGTGTAGATATTCTAGCAAACAAAATTCAGATTTTATGCTTGTTTTCAAGGTCAGGTTTGTGTACTTTCTGTGTGAAGTTTCTGGCTTTTAAACACATACTTCACTTGGCTGAGTGATACACAAATTGTAACATTAGGACAGGGAAGGAAAGAGAGAGATAAAAATGTTCGACACACAATAATAAATTAACTATTCTGAATTTGCTCAAAGACTTTCATAGATATCATTGATCATTGACAACTTCAGGAGTAGAAGGGCTGTTTCATTCTACACTTCCCAAAAAAGTCATTGTGAAATAAAGTAAATAATCCTTTTCATATCCAAGGCATCTGAAACTGACCTCTACTAGCCCCTGAAATATATTCAAATTTCATCAATTAACTTAAGTGAGAGACACATCTCCAAAATTGGAGTTTGGCAATAAAGAAAAGCATGACATTACCCAGCTTACTGCAGTGTTAATTTTCAACTGTAAGATCATTTCTTTTCATATTGTATTCCTCCTCTGTTTTAATTCCTCTTTTCATATGGGAAAGGGAAGGAAAGGATACTTAGCCCAGTATGAGGATTTTTTTTTGTTGTATTTTTACAAATGCTGGTTTTTCAAGTATTCTTTTTTTTCTCTTTTCAACAAAGATGATTAGTTAAAATTAAAACTAACCTTCACTTATGTGCCAACTCTAAATCTATGAAAGATAATTTAAGTCATGTGATTACAGTGATAATTGCATTGAATTTGAACTATTCTATGTAGGATGCTTAAAATGCTCTTGTGTGGAGCTGAATGCCACTTGAAGAGTCCTCAAATATTTTGCATGTAAGAAAACATAATAATAAGTGCGCTTCACTTAAAACTGTCGTACTCTCTGAATCCTTTAATGCTGGAGAGGTTGAATGCTGATTAAGTTTAGCGCTTGAAATGGGCTTGTGAGCAAAATGGTGCTGTTGTGCTTATCAAAGTGGAGATGTACATTCCTGTCCTATTTACGTGCAAGTCCACAGCTGGTACAAATCATAATGCCTCCATTAAATCACTTTGGATGTTTTAGAAAAGAGCAGTCCTTACCCAGACCTAAGTCAGCTCAGCTTTGGGAGTGGAAGATGATGCTTTTATACTCAGGATGCCTGGACCTTTTTTACAGATTGTCTATTAGCTTTCTATGAGAAAGCATTATTTTTCCTACTACTTTTTCTGAATCTGGATGACAGGCATCTTAAGGTTTTAATCTTTGAATTTCCAGACTTGTAGAAATGCAAAGTGACATATGTGACTGCACGAGTTCGTTTCCCTCTTGCACGGGTTGCCTTGCTGAAAGCTTCTTTTCTGTGCCAGAATTTAACATCCTGTTTCTACTGAGCTGCCACAGAATTGCTGTTAGAGCAATGTGGGGAAATATATCCTGAAAACATCAATAGGGGCACCAGTCCTTGCTACTTCCAGAATAAATGAATAAGGTTAGAAAAAGCCAAATACAGTTAAGTTTCTGTGTGACTTAATCTAATCAGACACTTGACCTTAAATGTAAAGAAATGAGTCAATGAATAAGAATCCGGCTTATTTTAAGCTGTCCCTTTGTGGCTTAATGGGTATATCCAATTATTCATGTGTTGCATGTGCACAGAAGTGAAACTGAAGTTAATGTGAGTTGCGCATCTATGTTCTGAAGAGATGTGTTTTTCCCCATCAAACTTATCCAAACAGAAAGCTAGTCATGCGTTACATACTTCATAAGAAAGAGACGATGCAGGGTGAGTTTTAAACCAGTGGCAAGTAAATCACCTTATTTCCATTGTTTCAATAGCATCGACTGGTTTGTTGCCAGTGCAGATTTTCTAATTTTGGTTTAAACTCATGAGTTATAATGGCTCGGTTTGATGGTGGGACTAAGGGATTTGCGGTGCGCTTGTGTGTGGGACTCTCATCGCTGTACTGCAACCCTGTCATTTTAGTGACAGAGTCTGTTTGACTGGTACTGGATTTATGATAGAAATAATTCAGAACAGAGTAATAATTTTCCCTTGGCAATTACACTACCATTTGGTACTTTGTCCCTA
The DNA here is from genome assembly GCA_013399715.1 of Alectura lathami. NCBI lineage: Eukaryota > Metazoa > Chordata > Aves > Galliformes > Megapodiidae > Alectura > Alectura lathami. The sequence goes on from VXAV01002951.1 coordinate 181,377, forward strand.
AGGGGAAAATGAATGTGCTGGGATCTGTCCATAAGTTCAGTGATTCAGTGTAAAGAACAAATCAAGGTCAGAATCCAGCTGACTGCACACTGATGTTTCATAATATAATCTAGATCTCTAGCTTTTATCTGACTCATGAAGAGCCCCTGTAATTTAAAGATTATTTTGGACTGGTATGGGATTTTTAGTGGGAATTTTTCTGTGAAGGATATTTCATTACCACATTCAGTGCTTTCTGTTCATTGCCTCTTTTCTTTATAGCAATGGTCACTGTAGCAGTTTCTTCAGTGTAAGCAGAATAGTAGCTTGTTAAAGGGTTGGTGCTTATGATATTATATAATGTCCTACACCATATATATTACTTTTGAGATGTCTTTATCTGCCTCTGCCCTTGTCATAAAAATAGCAAATCACCGTTTCACCACAGTTTATCAGCAGCCTCTTTAGGCATGAAAAACCTGCTGGGCCAGGATGTTTGTCTAGAGATAATTTAGTCTAATGACTAAAACAGATCTCTTTGCTTGCCCCTGTTCTTGTTCTCCCCTTTAGTTCAGCAGACAACGGTGAAATACAGGAACACAGATTATAAGACAAAACTCACATTTTGCCGTGTTTCTAACTGATGTTAAAGTTCTGTGCAACAGTGGCTACAGAAATGTTTAACATTGGTAAAGGACAGTTGTATAAAGAGTGATAAAACAACCAAGGATCTCAAATGTAACCATTTTGGTTATGTTTTGCCTTTGTAGGCATGTCTTTTAAATGTCTCAGTATGAAGAAGGCTGGCTTAGAGCTAGCTGACTTGTAGAGGCTTTTTTCTAAGCATGGGCTCTTATCTGTGTGGCCAGTGATGCCAATCAAAAACCTCTTATCTAGAATACAGTAAAGACTCTAGCTTTTTATATTTTATAGTGAAGTCACATATATAACATTTCATTTTAGGGCGTGTTCATGGATCTGCTAGTACTGTTCCATGAATAGTTACTGAGCGAAGGACGAGAATTAGAATATCACCATGCCTTTGGGAAGAAGAGTGCTGAAATCCTAGTGCTCCTAGGATTCCAATCACTAGAGGCCTATAAAAATGAAGTTAGACAAGTTTCTGTCAGGAATGGGGTTGGTATGAGTCTGCCTTGGATAGGAAAAGGGACTAGATGAGTTCCTAAGTTCTCTGCCATCATTTTTGTTCTAGGTTCTATAGATGAAGTGTTGTAAAATTTTGACCTTCACTTGAGAAATGTTTAATCTGAACATTAGTTTGCATTCAGCCACTGTTTCTAAATCACCAGTGACTACTAACTATTTTATCTGCTGCATATTTGCCATGACTATCCCACAATTCTTTGCAGAATTTTGATTGTAGGTATATGCCTGCTAAGATTCTCAGGTGGCTGCTTGAGACACACCTGGAGAAACAGTGTGATTGTCTCAGACCAGTCATATGATTTGACATCACAAGTGTCTGTGGTGTTTATGTGTTACATGGTTTTGGTGTAGCCTGTAAAGTTATTCTCTGAGTATCAGATGATATTTCAGTTTTGTTATGACATGATTAGGCTGGAGAAGAACTTCATCTCTTAGCTGTAGCTCTGGCACATCTGGACTTTGGCAGACAATACATAATGGTACTTTTGCTGGACTTTAAAGATAGCAATATGATTGATGGCAAAAAAGACACCAGAAGAATAGGGATTTTTATTACTGGTGTTCCAGTGACACTGTTGGAAAAGACTGGTAAATCAAGCTGCATGTTACCTTTGAGTAACTAATAGCAGACAGTTATATGACAGAGAAATTGTTTTATGTTTTTCCCCTTATAGGAAAGTTGCTACTTTTACTTTTCTTGTTATTGCAATGATAATTGTTAAACATTTAAGTTAAAAATTTCTACAGGTCTGTATAAGAGTTTGCAGAGAAGTTTAGAACAGACTCATTCTGTATTCTGCCTTCTTTCTTCATCTTAGTTGTTATCCTGCTTCATAAATGAGACAAGTGGTTTCAATTAGCAGTTACCAGCCAGCTGGTGGTGTGTGTTTGTCACAAGTCCTGTGGCACTCATTGCTTTGACCATTCCTTGCTACTTTGCCAGGGACAAATGTTTTGCTTTTGCTGACTGGAACCTATGTAACCATTTTTTAAACTATTTCTTAGCAGATAGTGAAGGCTAATCCTAGAAGCACATCAGGACTCCATGCCTGGTAAATGAATTTGCCACTGTACAAGTGAGCCAGTACATCTTACTGGATTGAATGTCTCTGGGGGAAGGGGAGTCTTGAAATCACTCTTTAGTGCTGGACAAATTTTAGTGTAAATAATGTGATTATACAAAATTCGAAGCTTGAGAAACAGCCGCTAGGTTTTGTGAAGATGCAGAATACTGGAGCACACTGGACCACTCAGTCATTCTTTGGCTGGTTCCTGTCTTCTGCTGAGCTGGTTGCTGTGGCAGTCCTGCTAGCACCAGGACGACTCACACAACTGCTAGATCTGTGATCTACATTTTAGAACTTCTTAACTGCAAGAAGTTTTATGGTTTGTAGTTTATTTAGGGTGAGATTTTCTCCTTTTATCCTGTTTTCTCAACTATGAATGCCAAAAGTCAGCAACCTTTCTATTTTGCCTGATCATTATTAAACTCCTTCCATTTTTTTGTGAACAACAGACTTCTTCAAACTTTTTAAGCTGTAGTATACATCAGATAATATATAGTACATACTTTATATACTACCTTTTACACAAAAAGGCCAAACGACGAGTGTATTTATCACAAACTCTTGACAGAAACTATTTAATGGCAAGTAATGTGGAAGGAAAATGTATTCAGAATAGGAGGTCCATAAACAGGGCTTAGTGGCTGAGGCTGAAAAGATAGGACTGTCATAATTTTCTGTTC
>VXAV01002951.1:186694-202136 GCA_013399715.1 Alectura lathami
TTTCTTTCATGTGTGTTCATGCTTTCCTTCACCCAGGAAGTAGGCTTGCACACAGGTTGGGAGAGACTGCGTGTTCTGGTTTTTATAAAATTGATTTTTATGTCATTACAGTGTGATGAGTTTATCATGTTTTCGTGCCTTTTAATTTCATTTGGATTATAAAAAAAAAAATAATTTTTGCCTTATCATATATCTCCTGCAAAATCAATTTAATACTAACTTCGTTTATTGTGCAGAGCTGGTTATTTGCCTCAGAATATTCCTTTGGAGATTATCAGATACCTTTCAGAGGAGAAGGATTTTCTGCCTTGGCATGCAGCCAGCCGAGCTCTTTATCCTCTAGATAAATTACTGGACCGCACAGAAAACTACAACATCTTCAGTGTAAGAGATACATAGTCTCCCTCTCTTTTCCTCCCCCCCACCTTTATTGCCAAGAGCTGAACTATTCCCAAGTTAGATACTGTAAGTGACCTAGGGATACTAACTTTCTTCCTAATTATTCTTTATTTTAACATAGCAATTGTCAAGCTTTGGTTCATTTGCATTTGAACAGAGATAATTCTTGTTTGAGATCCATGTGATTAGTGGAAGTAAGGGTAATTATTCCTCATATAAAATACTACAACAAATGTAAAAGTATTTTGCTTAAAGGAGACAAAGTAATCTATTTGCAGATTTTCTCATTTGAGGAGACCCTCAGTTGTATTTAGATTGATGCCCAAGCTCAGCAAGGACACAAAATGAAGGCATTACTTAACAGGATGCATGTGACTGAAGTAGCGATCTATAGTTACTATTTCATCCAAAAAGCCATAGTGAATTCAATGCAGTTACCTTAATTAACAAGGATTATATCGCCATTGAATCAGAAGCCCATTCATAACTGGGTCCAAAGGGACAGCAGTAGCAATTAGTAGTAGGTAATTAAGATAGACATGACAAACATTTTCACATTTTACCTGGAAAAAAAAATCCTAGCTATGCTGAAGTGTGTTTAATGCAGTTGCAGCAAACTTCATGTAGTTCACATATTCTGAATTTCATGTAATTTGGTAAAGACATTTGAATGAAAGAACCCTCTAAATCCTGAAATGCTTAGAGGTGCTTTTTTTTCCTCTTAAACGTGTGTTTGTGTGTGCGTGTATGTGTCTAGATACATATGCTCAGAAAGCAGACAGCTAGAGGTGACTGGGTATATGTATATAGCTAAAACTACTATACTTACATATAAATATATACACAGAGCTACCTGCTCTCTACAATTTAGGCTTACATGCAAACCAGAGACATATCATAAAATGATGATAAAATAATTTGCATTTCTAGTCTGATATTAACTACACAGAAAAATTCTTACCAGACTGCCATTGGTATTTCATTTTTAAACATGGCTGTGTAAAGAAAGACAATTTTAATAAATAAAAACAGTAAAATTCACAGCTGGGTTGGTTTTATCACTACTGATGAGAGCTTTGAAAGCAGAGGTGATATCAGAAGAAATAAAAAGTCATTTTAGTCACAGAATAACATATCTGCTAGAGAAAGCTGCACTATGAATCTCGTTTTGTCCTAACAGCACATATACATGCCCGTGCATCCATAATAATAAAACAGATGCTATTCTATGCAGTTCTTTATATTTCAGTCCTTTTTTTTTCAAATTGGCGAGTTCCACTGGCAGAAGATTATGCTGAGTACAATGACAGTTGTCTTCTTCGCAACTGGTCAGAATATGTAAATATGTCCCCTGTGTAAAAAGTAGAAGTAAGCTAAAATGCATCTTGTGCTGGCTTTGTTATTTAAGCACACCAGGAACCTGAACTTAAAACATAGTGTCCTTAAATGTACAAAGCTCATTTGCAGCCACATTGTTCAATATTCTGAAGTCAATTGACTGTACCTGTGTACCATTTTTGCCCTGGCTATGGCTATTAAAACAATATTCTTTTAAAAATCAGCCGCATGCTGTAGTCAAGATTAGCAGACGTAAAGTTATTGACACGCTTGCAACTTTCTAACCATGTACTGTGAGTTCAAAATAGTGCGTATGAAACCCTTTTAAAATTGCTGTATTTATTATGACAATAAATTGGCTGATATGAGGCATCTGTTCGGGTAGCTGTTCTGCAGATTACTCCTCACTATACCAATGAAGGGAGATTGTATGTGCACATGCTAATTTCTGATTGCAAATCAAAATATTTGTATGTGGGGCATTATTTGGGGGTAAAAAAGAGAGGCATAACCTCAGTAGTCAATAGTATTTCAAGTTTGAACCAAAAATCAAAAATAAGTACTAACACTAAATATTCTTTTTCCCCTCAGGAGTATATTTTAAGACAAGTCGCATCAATGTATCTCAAGCTTGGATGGCCAACGAATAATTTAAACAAATCACTTGTTCAAGCATCCTACCAACATGAGTACTGTTATATTTCTTTGTTATTGTTTTTGTTTGTTTGTTTTTTCCTTTACGGAATATAGTTGTAATAATGCACTCTCCTAAAATTTAGTACAGTCATTAGATGTCATACTTCCCTAGCTCTTTCTTCTTCTGGTTTTCCTTTCTGGGTTAGAGGGAGAGCAGCAAGGTTCTGTGAAGATTACTTCTGTCTTCCTGAGTTTGAAGAACACTATTTGCTAAGCCTCAGTTTAATATTTGACTGCATTAGATATTTAAGAGCTTGGACTCTTGACCACAAGAGGTCTGGAAAATGGCAGAAGTATAAATGAATCTAGTTTTGGAATATGGCATTTCTTTAGTTGTTGCAGCAGCTGTAGACATTTAGTGGACACCGAGACTCGTATAGTTGGATTATCCTGGATACGTTACCCAACTATTAGCTGCTGCCACTGTGTGAAAAGAAATGCATTTTTGTAAATATTCTAACACTTTGCTAATGGGACCTTATTGTTTTCTTTAATTTGGGCAGAGAGTTGCGTCGGGAAGTCATCATGTTGGCCTGCAGCTTCGGTAACAAACACTGTCACCAGCAGGCTGCAACGTTAATCTCAGATTGGATTTCTAGCAATAGAAACCGGTAAGTGGAACAGAAATGTGTTTTTCTCTTTTCTCCGACTCAGAGGCGGTATGTCTGGCATCCTTGTGCTTTCATGACCCCCCCCAACAGTGCCCAGCAATAAGAGGTCACCAGCCATTGTTTAAAAGTCTGTGGGGCTTCAGAATGAATTATTTGATTTACATGTATGGATGAGTGGAGGGGCCACCAGTGTAGCCTCTGCTCACTCCTTGATTACTTGCTGTGAAATAATGATATGCTAGAGGGCAAAAAGACAGGGTTTTAAGGAGGAGTTTAAAGGAAGAAAGATGAACAGCAGGCAAATACAGAACTTATGCCTTAGCGAAAGAGCAGAAGGTGCTGATAGAAAAAGTGAGAGGTTAGAGGCAGAAGGACTGAGGAGTAAGAAAGGAGATGGAACAATATATTTGTCAGAAATATTATGTAGTACTTAAAGGCAAAGATTTGGAAGTTAAATGTGATTCAGGAATACATGGAAAAGCTCACAAGGGTTTCACAGAGGATAGTAAGATAGCTTATGTGTTAAGCACTAACAGCAGTGTACTAGTCTGACAGCAAATTTGTAAGTTAGGCTTTCTCAACACAAGGTTACTCAGCTGAGTCAAGGGAACATGTGGTCAGTGGATGACGTTTATCTTTTAACTGCAAGCAACTAAGAATTTTAAGTTGTTGAAAATACAAGTATTTATGTAGCAATCAGTAGACAGTGAGATAAGTACAGACTATAGATTAAGACCATGACTTCTTGAGAAAGAATGTTGGATTTTCTCGTTATATAGAATATGGGTGTAGAAGTATTTGTGTAAATATATCACCTGATATTTTGGTTTAAAGGAAAATATTTGTCTTTCATGTAACTGAGAGAAAGAGAAGAGGAAATATCTTACTTTTTTTATACCCAATCTTGTATTAGCTCTGCAAAGGGATCAGATCTCTATAGACATATAGGCATGTAGGATTTATCAAAGACATCTCAGCCCATCAGGTGTTTATGTGCAATTAAAATATGTCCATCTCTCTTCGTAATCATTGAAAATCCTTTACAGGCATACCCAGTTACATAAGAACCCGAGTGTTTTTTAAAAACAGCCATGAACTGAACATGACTGGACATTGCATTCCTATATGAATTTGAAACTTCTGAGAAAATCTTGAAACTGCTAGATATATTTACTATGAAATATCTACCCTGGAGTTTTTTCAGAATTCTTGCAGTCAGCAGCAAGAATCGATATTAAACTGTTCAAAAAGGGAATTACAGAGAAAGAATCATTGAGAACAATCTGAAAAAGTAATTTACTTAGGTATTCATTTACAAAATCAGTAATCAAACCTAGCACCATCTATTAGCATACACAGCAGTAGATTATTCAGTGTTAAAAAGCTGTCACCCTGCAAAGCTTTCTCCTACCCTGTGTCTTCATCCCTTCCAAAAAGATGGAAGAAGGAAGCATAAGGGGAAAAAAAATCTTGTTGCTTTGCTAGCAATAGCAAGAGAGGAAATAAATAAATTTAAGGAGCCATCTGAAGGCCATGTGAGGCCATTCTTGGGAGCACAAGATTGTGGCTGCCAGCATGAGTATTATGATAAAAGCATCACAGCAGGGCAGAGAAAGAGAATAGCTACTAAGCTAAAGCAGTGCATTTCTCCAAAGGAACTGCATGGTTTTGAAAAATAGCTGCAACAAATAATGTAATTACAGAATATGGATTGACAGTCAGCTGATAAATAGGGGTACGACTTGCAAAGAAGACAGAAACATGTTTTTATTTATTTATTAAGATTATAGGATTTGTTATTCCCCACGTAAGAAGTTACCAATTTCTATTCTCAGAGCAGTTTCACATACTGAATGTAACTAACAAATGAACAGATTCATTTAGTATCTTCTTATATTGAAAAGACACTGCAAAGGCTGCTAGTAATAGCGGCTCAGTAGACGTAAAATCAGCCTATGTTTCACACTGAAAGAATTTGTCAATGTTCTCTCACAAATGAATGTTCAGGTTCCTACTGTATAGAGGTACTCCATATCACCTTTGTTCAGTTTAAACTGGCCTGGAAATAAAGCAGCTTCTGTTTTCCCTGCTTTTCCACCAAGAAAATGGTGATGATTACACAATAAGAACTGAATTACATGATGTTTGAGTCATACTTTTACCTCCTTTAGCACTTCAGAGACAATAGCTACCTCAAGTACAAAGGGCAGGTGACGACAAGATGCATGCAGAGAGCACATCCAAGAGGTGCCGTTTTGCCTTTTTTCTGATCAGTAAAGCGTTTTACTCAGTTTGATGCCCCCAACAGCTATTTGGGAATTAAGTGCAAACAGCCACCTCAGAATCTGTAGGAATCCCTTGGAGCTTGTTTTGCAACGAAGAAGAAGAAACTTGTTCTGCTTATCTTTCCCCAGACCTCTCTGACAGTGCCTTGGTGAGGAAAGCTGGTGACAAGAACAAAAAATACATGTATCCTTGCCTGTACCATGCCTTATTAATTGGATGAAGAGTGGGAAATTATCAAGTAAAGTTATATTTTCTGAAAACTACTGTAAAAGTTCTTGTAGGTACACTTTCCTCTTCTGAAACAGAAAAAAGACATTGACTCGTGTTGCAGGAAGCCTGGTGTTGGCATAGCCAGAGCACAAAGTATATTTCAGAGAGCTTACAGATATTCAAGGCAAGGTTGGATGAAGGCGTGGGCAGCAGGTTGGGTGGCAACCCTGCCCATGGCAGGGAGTTGGAACTAGATGAAGGAAGGTCCTTTACAACCCAAACCACTCTGTGATTTTATGATACTCAAGGAAAGAGTGTGTCTACCTATGTGGTTCTGTTCCTTCAGGAAACTGCTGAGATCTGTGGTGTTTGTGGATGGCCATCCTAGTGTTCCTCCAGGGAATTAAGTGTTACTTTCTCCAGCAATAATTTTGGAGAGGTTTGTGTAGAAAGGAAGCTGGGAATATTTTTGAGGTCATGGTATTTTTATATACAGGCATAATTTGAGTTTGACTATGAAAGCAAAAGTAAGGACTAATTTGCAATCTTCTCCCCAAAACATTATTCTGGAAAATAGGTGTTTCATACAAGGAAGTAATTCATGAGCAGCGGACCTCAGAATGAGACTAGGGAATTAGACTTGTGCCCAAAGATCCTAATCAATACAATATTAGTGTAATATTAAATTAATAACACATAAATGTACAGGCAGCAAATCATCTGAATGAGGTTGTTGACTCTTTGGCAGTTACTGCAGTCAAATTTGGAATGAACATAACAGAATGCCTAATTAATAGTGCTGTATAAATGCTACAATTCATAACTTTTTGCCATGTTTTTAATCTATAGCTTTTTAGAAGTTCTGATGAAGTTTCTCTATTCTACTTGCAGCATTTAATTGTGGATAAAGTGTTAGGTAATAAATACAGTAATGTCTAACTCTGTTTTACCAGCATATGCCTGCAGTTGCTGTGGTTCCTAGTAATTATATTTAGTCTAGTAGGTCCAGAAATTAATTACCATCTACTCTTCACTGTAGGGTATTGAAATAATCATAATAATCAGTTACTGTTTGTACTTTGTAATTGCATGTTCTTTACTGTGCAAATAATTCACCACTGTTCATGAAATAAAACAGTGGTCATTTATAACACAAAGCCAGAAGTCCTTTTTGTGTTTCCACCACTATCTGAAAAAATCCATTAGATTTCCAACTGTAGAGCTTCAGATTTTCTTAAGGAATTAGTAAAGAAACAATGATCTGCAACATTAGCCTCTAAAACAGACTTTAATTTATAAAGTGGCTTAGGTGTTGCAACGCCTGTCCGGTGAGCCAGGAATCTAAAAATCAGAATGAGTGGGTGGCACCCATTTGCCACCCAGATAACCTGTCCAGAAAGGTCTCCTGCCTGCCGGGAGTCTGCGTTCAGGACATCAGGAAGAGGCCACCCACTGGATCAGGCTGCGCAGGGTCCCATCCAACCTGGCCTTGAACACCTCCAGGGATGGGGCATCTGCAGCTTCTCTGGGCAGCCTGGGCCAGTGCTTTTACTCTTTGAGTAAAAAATTTTCTCCTAATATATAAACTAAATCTCTCCACTCCCCCATGTCCTATCACTACACTTCCTGACTCCTCAGCTTTCCTGCAGGCCCCCTTTAGCTACTAGAAAGCTTCAGTGAGGTCTCCCTGGAGCCTTTTCTTCTCCAGTCTGAGCAAGCCCAGCTCCCTCAGCCTTTCTTCACAGGAGAGGTGCTCCAGCCACTGAGCATCCTCGTGGTCTCCTCTGGACCTGCTCCAGCAGCTCCACATCTGTCTTCAACTGGGAGCCCCAGCTGTAGACACAGCACTGCAGATGGGGCCTCATGAGGGCAGAAGTAGATGGGGACCATCCCCTCCCTCGCCCTGCTGCCACCCCTCTGTTGATGCAGCCCAGGATACAGTTGACCTTCTGGGCTGCAGCCACACACTGCTAGCTTATATCAAGCTCTTCATCCACCAATGTCTGGCTTAAGTTGAAGCTGGCACTGGGACTTATTTCATTAGCAAGAGAAATAATTTAGTTCTTCAACCTTAAAGTGAGAACATTCATCTGACAGAGAGAGGCTTGAGCACCTGAAAAATCAAGATTACTTATTATGTAAAGAGTTTTAAGTGGCAGCGCTCACTAACACTTTTGCAGGGTAAAATAAGGAGCGTAACTCTAAAAAGAATGTTTGTCTCTTCAAGATGCAAATGAAACACATAACATCACCTAAGTGGCTCTAATAAGACAATACGTCTTCTTCAAGACGTACCAGTCTAGGAATTCATATTGTATTTTAAACCTTATAATTGTTAAAAAAGATGTCTATTTCTTTTAGTTGAAAATGTGAGCTCATACTTTGAGACATGGCTTATTGTCTTTTTAGTTACTGAATTTAAATAATTTTACTCATGTAAAATGGCTGAAGACTGTGATACATTTTGCTTGAAATTCTGCATTGACTTCTGACTTTTTACAAAGGCTAACTTTTTTGCTCTGTTAACCTGGGATATATGCCATTCCTGTACTGACACAATGGAAGTCCTTGAAGCTTCCATGCTGATGTTTAGAAGAACACAAGCCTAGTACAAAACGTATAAGCACTTTGAAATGTCCCTCATAGTTTGAGAATGCAACATCACTGGAATTCAGTCAACAGCAGAATACTGTACAAGAGAATCTACTGTTGGCTGAAAATTAAGATGTTTGCTTCTACCTTCATTTAACAGGGCTCATCCCTGTGGAGCTCATTCGTGTGTGAAGAAATACATTATTCACACTCCTTAGATAGAACAACACTGAAGTTCAGCCTAAAAAATTAACAAAATTACCATACAATGCCTGCCTGAGCTTGAGAATCATCCTTGTTAACCCTTTTAACCTTCACTGTATATCTATTCCGAAAGAAAAACACATTTCTAAGAGGATTAGAATTTTCAGACTTTCTGCCTTGGAAGGACTGAGTAAATGTGTATTTCTGAGGTTCAGGAAAGAATGTATGGAGAGCTGCAATCTGTAAACTCCTGGCAGGAGATATCATAACAATGGTTAACATGCTAATACGCAGTAGGATGGCTCAAAACATAACTTATCCGTAGACGCAAACCTTTCTGTGGGTTGCAGGCGTGATTTTCTTCCAGCTGCTGTTACCATCCAGCAGCTACAGGTTGCCACACATTTCTGCTTTGCAAAACAGAGTGTGGATGTATGCTTGCTTGGGGACAGACAGGTTAGCCACTTTGATTTGCTCTTATTTTTTCTTCTTTATATATGTAACCATTGTTATTTATTGGTTTCTGTCTTTTAAATAGAAACAAATTACCTTAATTAATTGCCTCAGTCCCTCAGTACTCCTAGAAAACTTCTAGTAAATGCACTTGATTGATATGGACTTTCTGTCACCTTGGAGAGATTTTAAGTTTAATGCAGTTTTTACTGTCTTTATTATTCTTTTATCATAAATGCTCTGTTGAGTTTTGTTTACTTAGACTACTGCCTTGCAGGTATCATCAATGGAAAACTCTGGGAAGACTCAATATTTTACTCCATCAGCCTTGCATAATTTGAAGTTTGTATTCTGATGCAAATTTGGCATGTCTTTGACCTGCTATGCTGCCCTTATGATTGATAGCAATCTACTAATTCTTAATCGACAGAGCTAAGCTTAGTATGTTCATAGAATCATAGAATGGCTTGCGTTGGAAGGGACCTCAGACATCATCTAGTTCCAACCCCCCTGCTGTGGACAGGGCTGCCAGCCACTAGCTCACTAGATCAAACTGCCCAGGAACCCATCCAGCCTGGCCTTGAACACAGCCAGGGATGGGGCAGCCACAGCTTCTCTGGGCAGCCTGTGCCAGCGCCTCACCACTCTCTCAGGGAAGAATTTCTTCCTGATGTCCAACCTAAACCTCCCCTCTTTCAGTTTTAGCCCATTCCACCTTGTCCTACCATTATCCACCTGTGCAAAAAGTCGGTCCCCCTCCTGCCTGTAAGCTCCTTTCAAGTATTGGAAGGCCGCAATGAGGTCTCCCCAGAGCCTTCTCTTTTCCAAGCTAAACAATCCCAACTCCCTCAACCTTTCCTCATAGGAGAGGTGCTCCAGCCCTCTGATCATTTTGGTGGCCCTCCTCTGGACCTGCTCCAACAGCTCCACATCCCCTCTGTACTGGGGGCCCCAGGCCTGGACTCCAGGTGAGGCCTTCCAAGGGCAGAGTAGAGGGGGACGATCACCTCCCTCTTTGTCCCTGCTGGCCACCCCTCTCTTGATGCAGCCCAGGATGCCATTGGCCTTTCTGGCTGCAAGAGTGCACTGCCGGCTCATGTCCAGCTTATTATATGTTATTTCAAAAGTGGAGCTAATGTTCAATACTTGGCTTCCTTTTAATACTTTTTTCTTTTTTTTTACAGTTCTGAGTGTACTTTCAGTGTACACTAGATAGGAAGGCTTTTTTATCTTTTTTATTTTCTTCTTTTTTTCTTTTTCTTCTTTTTCTAAGCAATGCTTAGATTAATAGATGATGTTTTCAGTGGAGTATTAACTACTATAATGAATTGGACTGAAGTCAGCATCCATTCTGTATCCTTTGGTCAGTGAAGGTTGCATTCTTCTATCTTAACGAATGAGGAGAAGTGAGACAGCCAGACAATCCTGAATGTGCTGGTCTGTACTAATCTGGTTTGTTCTGAGAACTTTTAAGGTACTGAGATGGGTTCAGAGATATGGAAGGAGAATATGCCGTGAGTTTTCCTGTTCCGTCTATGAGTTTCAAATCAGAACATGTCAACGTGTCTTTGTGTACCACACATGAATCATTTTTGGTCACGACAGAAATAAACTCAGGGTCTTGGATGATTGCATCCCAGGACTGTTACCTCATTTAATCTTTTCAAGTGTAATAATGTGTACAGGAGCTTTTCTGGTGACTTCTGTTTACCATTTCAAAGACTTCTATTAAACATCACTGTGACTGGAACACTAGTTAATTCTTTATCAGTTTTAAGAAATGTGTAAATAATGAAATAAGATGGCTTCCCTCATGTAATTTGAAGAGAGACAGAAGTAACCAATGAGCCAAATTTGAGAATGCTAAATCCCTGTACTTGCTGTAAAGAATTTGTATTTACTCTGTAAGGGACAATGGATTCACATTAATCCAGCTGCCTAAATCGTCAGTCTGCTTACTTGGATGGACCTTTAACTGCTCAATGGCAATGCCACCAGAAAAAAAAAAAAAAAAAATTACACTGCAGGAGTGGTTGTAACATATATATAAATGGAACTATCCATAGATCTTAAGGGGAGGTAAATAATGCAAATTACTAGTCATTAACTGAGATCGATTTCAATGAGGTCTGGCTTAAGTGATGGAAAAACAAAACATCTGTTTTTCCAAACAAAGCATTTTTCTTTCCTTTTCCTCCTCCCTCATTTCTCTCTCTAATTATTTGAGATATGCAGTTGTGTTGCTTTGTTTCACATGTGCACATTAGTGCTACAGTCTTGCAACGACTATAATGTACTTAAGTTTAACAACCTACATAAGTATTTGCGGGAGTGTGGCCAACAGGTTAATTATTTTTGTTAGTTGCTTGGAGGATGGACTAGCTATTTTCACAGGTTTGATGCCCACCAGTTATTTTTAGATACAATTAGCAGCAAACATGAAAAAAAATGAGTTATTTTATTTTATTTTTTTTCACACATGAATGTCTTGTAAATGTAAAACAGTAAAATGGATTCCTTCTGCTGCCCTTAGAAATTTTAATTACTGAAAAAATTCTGGCATAGCTATTCATGCATTTTCCAATGTTATTGGAGTGTTGCCAGCTAATGTCAGCCAATGTTGCTGAAGTGATTTAGCTAATTAATAGATTGTTACAACATTTGAGTAGAATCTTGCACTCCAGTCAATAAAACTATTTAAGGAGGAAGAAAGAACTGTTGAGTGCATGAGTTAATCAAGGAGTTAGCACTCTGAAAAGCCATCTGAGGAGTGTGTCTGAAAAGAGGGGGGATTTTGTCTTGTGAAAGGCAAAACTGGGCTTTATGGGGCAGCTGGTGGTTCTTCTTCTGTGCACGATCACACAAAAAATGACCCTATATATAGGAACTATGGATTAGCAGTAACTAATTTGGGATCCTTACAAGTTAGATAGATTCTTCTCTGACTTTTCTTTTCGGGAATGAACACTCCACAACTCTGCAAAACAATTGAACAGAAAGGACCATATTTTTATTGCAAATAAATGTCAAGAAAGGACAAGAGATCTGCCTAGTCGGAGATTAGTCTCACAAGAAAGTGATTAACTCACCTTTCAGTAACTGAAATCAGTGTTCAATACCATGAATGTGCTAGTTCATGTTCATTTGTGATATCTACCATAGGAAGGGAAAGGAGCAATACCAGTAGCCATCACCTGTGGAATGATACATTCTCTGCATGCCCCAGTCAGGCCTATGTGATACCTGAAGCACAGTGGGAATGGGGAGACCTGGTATGCATAGCTTTGCCACCCTGAGTAGCCACATAACAAAATCACAGAACTGCAGAATGGTTTAGGTTGGAAGGGCCCTCTGGAGATCATGTGGTCCAACCCCTGCTCAAGCAGGGCCACTTAGGACAATGTCCAGGAGGCTACTGAATGTGTCCAAGGAGGGAGACTCTGCAGCCTCTCTGGGCAACCTGTCCTGGACAAAATGGAGTCCTCAGTTAACGTCCTCAGATTCAGTGTGTGACAGGCAGCTGAATATCAAGTCTACCACAGCTCTGTGCTTCAGCTTTCAAGGGAAAATTATGCTTGCTCTTAGGCTGGACGTGTACAGTGGCAGAGGACATTCCCTTCCTGTGTGTGCACAGTGGTGATCCTGGAGTTTGCAATAGTGGGTAAAAGTACAGCCTTTGGGACTGCCGTCTCAGAAAATAAAATCTGTGTGGTGCTGCTAGTTGTAACAGAGTCTGTATTATATATCTGCAAACAAAATACTAATATTCCATTGTTATTTCTTATCTGAGCATTGTAACACATTGAACAAGATTCTAAATATAGTCATGAAGAAAAATAGGCAGAAGTTAAATGTTAAATAGTTCAAAAAATACAGAATAATGCCTCCAATTAATTTTCTTCATCAAATATTACCCTAAGTGGTATTGAAATTTGTCTCTTAATCAAAGAAGTCTAAACTGTGTGCAATTACATTTTAAAAAATTAGAACACAGTTTGCCCAGAAGATAAATAATTATGGTTCAATTTTATAAATGTATCTCCAATTGTTAGAACATACTTTAAATAGGAGCAAGTATGTTCCAATTAATTATAACTTAGAAGATTATTCTTAGCTCATTGTAGAGCTTTATTATTCACTCTTGAAAAAAAATCCCTGTAAAGGCACAGCACAATTTTAATTATTTTTTTCTTACCGTTACATTTTTAACTTTTTTTCCCAAAGTATTTAATTTTTAAACATGAGCTCTGCTAGTCATGTATTTCATTCTTACCATCATATCTCTTAAGCAAGAAAAATAGAGTTAAATAAATTGGATCAGTATTCAAATAAAAGCCATTTAAAATGATGCTTTCAAAAGTTAATCTTTATTTTTATTCTTCTGAAGTATCCATCAATCATATTAGCTCTTTAAAAATGAGAGCAGCCTTGAAGGCCCAGATAAGATGTAATATAACAAGGGGATATGTTCTGCAGCATTGCTTCCAAGGCAGCACTGAAACAATGGTTAATTTTATCCACTTGATTTTGTTAATATGGGGGGCTAACGTTCCATGTGCTGATCCAGTGCCATGGAACTGCAATTTTGGAAAAACATTTTCCATTAAGCTATAAATTTTTAAAAAAACTATAGACTGGGGAGATTTGACATGTTTAGATAACGGTGAAATACTGGCCCATAATGATTTGAGAGGAGATGGAGCAAAAATATCTACAAATGGAGAAAATTCAATTAGTCAGCTCTCTGTTGAGGCAATAGTTAAAGAGAAATTACTTAGGAGATATTCACATTTTCATAAACAATTTTCATTTCTACGAAAAAGAACCCCCTGTCTACAGTTTTGATTACAAACCTCTCACAGGAGTAATTTGTAGCTTTTCATAACAGTAAGTTTCATCATTTTCAAGCTAATGCTTTAAAATTCATTATTTCTTTCAATGTCTTGGTTTGTGGGGTTGATTTTTTTTTTCCACACTGTTCTAATGACATGGCTAATACACAGAGACCTAAAAGTTTCCTAGGAGTGACTGGGGAGCTGCAAATATGATCCCCAAATTGTTGCAGTAGAGTTTTCATACCAAGAAACCTGTTGACATTTAGGCTGCGGGTATAGGATCAGAGCCATCACTTGTCTAAGTCCTTCCTCCTTCTCAGAGCGTGCAAATTATCCTGTGGTTACTGACTGTCCTGCTGCTAAAATCACTTGAGACATAAAAGATGGAGTAGCTGGGAAAGCCTTCAGAGTTGGCATTGTTTGTTTTAACTCTCAAAAATGTATGCCTCACAGCTGAGGAATGCCGACCTTTCTGGGGTTCCGCATCTGCTTTAATTTTCCTCTGTTGTTGACTGTCCACAAACAAGGAATGGCAGTCCTTCCAGCATATGGTTCCTTCCTGCCTGGATTAATGGCACAGTCAGCCTAAAAGAATTGCCTTTTCCAGGTGCCTTATCGTTCCTTAGAGTATCTGTTGGCTGAGTTGCATCTCTTGCAGTAAACAAAAGACGGTATTGCTGCTGGCAAAGCTCAGAAAAACGTAGTACGTGTCCTTCTAAGAAATGATTGAGTGTTTGTGTGTCAAGATTTAAAGTTATTTTGTCAGTGAAATAAGGCTTGACTGGGTCCAGTTTTCTTCATATCAGATACCATGTGTTAAGACAGATTTGGGGCAAACAGTTGTTTGGTTAGCATTTGTTCTTATGGTTCCTTCCTAAATCCTAATCCATGGTTAAATCCTAAATCCCAAATTGGAAGGAAAAAAAGAAAGACATTAGCTGGTAAGGTAGTTGTTCTTTAAGGACAAACAACCTAGTGAATCTAAAAATCATGGCATGATAAAAAATATCACTTTCATGTTGTATGCAGTGTATGTGTATGTGGCTGCATATGACTGTAGCTACTGACCCAAAGTTTTGACAGAGTTGTGGTTTTTAAAACTTTAAGCCTCATCTCTACTGATATAAGCCAACCCAATGGCAGCACCTCAGTATGTGCTGCGTTAATTTTGGTATTTCTTGATTTCTTGTGTTTATATATGTAGTCTCAATTTTCTGCAATAGACTCTATTATATGCAGTTTCTTTTGCATTTGCTATTTGAAAGAGATGTGAAACAGGGGAAAAATAAGGGCTTGAGATTCATTAATGCTTGAAATACCCCAGCAGTGTGGGATATTTTGTGGGACAGCTGGGGATGGGGATGTTTTCAAGCAGTGATTTGATGGTGGGAGGTGAAGAAACAATCAGATCTTGAACCATGCCAGGATCTGCACTGTAACACCAATCTGTCCTGGCTAGATGGCAGTTTACGGCAGACGTGAGCCATTGCACCTCTGAGTTTGCTTTAGAAGGCAATATTGCCGTTGTGTGCTAAGCATAATTAAAGGTTTCATATTCCTAGGAATTTTATAACAGCTTACATTTCTCTTGCCTACCCTTTCAGTTTTGCTTTGGAGATTTTGCTCCTGAGTAAGTGTCTGTGTTTGTCTGCATCAAGTGAAAAATACTTCAGCACTAGTCGTGACAGACCTGCATGGCCCCATTAGCATGGGACTGTGCTAAAATTCTCCAAGAAGCAGCATTGTCCTGAGCCATGTCTGCTCCATGTGAGTAGAAGTCCTGTGACTAACTGCATCTGAACCTGCAGATGCACCCTC
>VXAV01002951.1:204393-221315 GCA_013399715.1 Alectura lathami
TGTCTCTCAACTCAGAAGTTGTCCTGGATCAGGATGCAATTGATGTGATAATCCATGTAGCTCGAAATCCACATGGAAGGGATCTTGCTTGGAAGTTTTTCAGAGAAAAATGGAAAATATTAAATGCCAGGTAAATATTAAAAAAAAATAATTATGTTCATTTTCTTGTTTTGATGTAATTTGTGTAAGTATTATATATTTATGTATATATCCATATTAATGTATGTTCCTGAATCTAATCCGTCTTCTTTTTATCTGTAGAGATACGTAACTAAATATGACATGCATGCATATGAGTCACAAGTACATATTTTTGTATATTATCACACATACACAGAAACATTTATTTCTTAGTGATCATGTGTAAATCTATTGTTGGGTTGTGTCTATGCTTATGATAATGAATTCTGTCTGTCTGTGAAGTGCTGCAGTTCTACTTCTACATAGATTTAAAAAGTGGCAGTTCCCAAAAGAATTCTGTTGATTTTAGGTCTGACAGAAAAAAAAATCTTTTCAATCACGTTTGTTCAACTGTTAGTGTGGAGGAAGGTAAGGAACAAAACCAAACTCTTTTTGAAACATCTCTGTTTTCAAAAGGATTTCTGATGCTAATACCATGTCATCTCCTTTCCTACATGCTGTATTTCAGGTGAGTTCTGAGTAACTGAGGAGCAACATTTGGAATTAAACATAGATGAGCAGGAAGGAGACGAGGTTCCTCCTTATGCCAGCTTCTCTTTTTCTGTGAACATGTGCAACATGCTCCTACTCAGAAGCATAGCCAACATTTGAAAATCTTTTTTGATGAAGATTTTGAGATTAATTCAATGAATGAGAAGTTTCTTAAGTTCTTTGTGTACAGCCTGATGGTCTGAAAGATTTCACAGCAGCTCATCTCATACTGACAGATTAGAAAAGACCATAGCTCAGTTGAGGTTCAAGTTTTTAAAGGCAAGTGTCCCAGAAATTAAGACCCCAGGCCAGGCTACCCTTATGGTGTTGGTCGGTATTCCAGATAAAATATCGGAGAGCTGTTCCCTTCTGAACTCGTGGGAAACTATTTATTGTACCACGGAGTGTTGAAAATGTTTCACAGCATCAAAAGAAGAGCCAAGGAAAGTCAGTGACTGTGCAACCTCCCTAAGGATTCGTAAAGTTGTTTATGCTGTTTTGGATAATATTTTATAGTATAGAAGGTTTTAGAAGAAGTTTGGCTAGGGAAATAGATTTGAGCTGAAATTTGATTTTTACAGCAGCATATTTTTTGATAGCAATTTCCAAAGAGCTTTAAGAATACTGAAGAGTTTAAAAATTAAGAATCCTTTACTTTTAATATGATCATTCTGAAACAGTACTTCTATGCAGAAAGTGGATGGGAGAACCATTACTATTATGTAACCCAGTGCAGTCCATTATGCTCAGGATAGTAGCTAGTTTTTTGGGTTCTTCCAGGGAATTACACAGGGATTTATGCCTAAATAATTTAGGCATAAATTTGCCAAAATTTGTATTGATGCAAACCCATACGAAGAAGTTAGTGTCCTGCCTCAGCTTGTATGTTCATCTGACAACCTAACACCTGTGATTTTGGGCATGGTCAGGGTTAGGCAGTGTAGATAAATGGACAAGATTTGATATGCAGTGAAAGACATGATAAAATGCAGTATTAGGCTTCTGATGTAAGCTTGCTACACTGATACATTTTTAAAATGCAAGTGTTATTGCTGAATTTAGTTCAAGTATACTCTGTCTCAAGACAGTTTTTTCTACCATTATAATTCATCATTTAATTTTATGTAGAACTGTAATACTTTGTAATAAACATTAATTTAATAAGGTGATATCTCTATGGTACTTTCCATTGAATTTATTATAGAAGATGTTGATGTATGAGATAGTAATATGAAATAGCTGAAGGCAATAGAATTTTCTATAATACTGTTTCCTCTAACTTTCAATCACTGCATATCAAAGAGTTGGAATGACAAAAAAAATTTTTTTATCAATTTATATTTTTACATTATGCTTTTATTCACATTGCACAGAAGATACCAATAATGTCTGAAGTCTTTAAAAAATACTCGTATTTATGTTACTAAGGCTATTTACAAATTAAGATACCTAATAAGTCTTGTATAAGAAGCCAATGGGAGTAAGACTACTAGGTTTAAAAAAAATTCTGAAAAAGAGAACTGAAAATTCTGTGCTTGAATTCCTGTTAGCTGAACATGCAGTACTTGGGCCTCTAAGTTATTTTGATCATGTGTGCACATGTGTGTCTGTGTGAGAAAATTTACTCTGACAGCTGCTTGTAAGAATTCTCCTATTCCTCCATGTCAAGTACCGAATCATTTCTCAGTTTTGGGGAATTTGACAATATTTGGGAAGCCACTTACATCTGTCCAAAGTAAGTGGAATATGCTGCCTCTCAAGTTCAGTTCACACAAATGCAGAGCCTGTGCAATTGTAACTGGAGGATCACTTCCCCAGAAGTAAAGGAGCAGGTGGAAAGTCCATGACTCCAGAGATCTGATGTGTTTAAAGTTTTGCTTCTACAGTGCTGTTGTGCAGACTGATATTTGCAAGATTTCTCACACACACACACACACACACATATATATATTTGTTGTTCCACACTTGGAAAATACTATTTTAGGCTGTAGCTTTACTAGAATTTTTGCCGTTAAAGCCCATTTCAAAGTTGCTATTAGTGTCTGACTTTTCACCAAATATACATAATGGCTAGTAATCAGTGCAGTTCTTTATGAAGTTATAGTTTCCAGTGGAAGGAATTTTGCTACTTCTTGTTCACACTGTGGATACAGTGCAGACTGCAAGAAAAATAAAAACCCTGCAATGGTTTTCATGAGGTCACTTCTGTAAAGTGGATTGGTAACCTTGTCAAAAGACCCCATCAAGAGGATCTTCCAATTTTTCAAGCAGTCAATTATGAGGCTAAGCTGCGAATGTAATAATAAAGGACTTTGTTAGAAAGCCTAAACATGCTTAAAGGACCATGAAATCCATACTTCCCATAGGAGGTGTTTGCCTCTGGATGACTCTATACATCAGTGTGACTGAAGTTTTGGAAAAAGACATGTACTTGCTGAAATACGCATGAATAATTCAATTATTAGTGGTCAGGGAATAGAATTTTTGATCCCTGTAGCAGTGTTTTCCTTCATTCAAGCTTAAGGTAGTGAGCAACACAGAATACACCTTCTCCAAAATAGACATTTCTCAAAAACCAGAATTTATCTTCTCTCTCCCTCCCTCTATTCCTCTCCTCGTGTCTGTTCCACTCCCTTTCACTCTCCCTTTTGGAAGAACTATCTGGCTTACAGTACCTAGGTATTTAAGGGTAATTAAATAAGGGCTAATAGAAGCAGAACAGAACACTGTGACTGTGCTTGTTCATTTCACTTTGAATTTTGAACTCCTCCTCTCAGTCATTTTGTAAAAGCAGGGTGTGAACTGAATTGTTCCCCTGGATAAGCTTANAGATTAGCTAGATATTGCTTTGGATATATGTGCAGATAAAGATAAGTGTGACTATTTGTGAAGTGCTTCTTGCTGTGCTGAATGACATCTAGCTTGAAAGGAATTGCTTTTGGCGTACAATGAAATTGCGTTCTCCATACAACAGACGTTGAAAAAAAACTGCACACTATTCCAACATGTGAAGCAAAACGTCGGGTGCAGTATAGTTAATCTTATAAATAAGGTGGCTGCTCTCTTTGAAAGGCTGAAAGAAGCTTGTGGAGAAGAAGATGGAAGAGTAGCATTTGAATGGCCAGTTTCAAAGCAACTGCCCACAGAATGTCATCGCTGGTTGTTGTTGAACATCCTACCCAGATACAAATTGGCTTTTAAATATTCTTTGCCCAAGCTTTTGAATTTTCATTGACAAGTTAGTTGTTTGAAGATGTTAGATCATGGCCCAGGGGATTATTTTAGCAGTATTATTTTCTATCAGCATTATTTATTTTAATTATCTGGTGCTGGAACAAGAGGATTTGATTCAGTTCACTTACCCAGAGGCTATTTGTAATGTAGATGAGGTGGATGAATGGAAAATGCAGTGAAAACTGCAGTACATCAAAAAGTCTGTTGTGATGGGATAGCTAGAAGGGCTCCTCAGAATAGTTCTCCATAGTTGCGGCTTATCTCCTTCAGTAGTATTTTGAGCTGTTCGGTGTCATGACATGGAAAGCTTTTTTGTTAAACACGAGATGTTCTTAGAGTCTGGTCCTCTCCCTCCTTTGGAAGTCTCATCTGTGACTGTGCTTAAGCTCATTCTACTTAGTAATGTCCAACTAAAAGTTCACTACAAAGAGCTCAGCCTAGAAGGAGGTCTCAGTCCAGATTTTCAAAGTGAAATGCTGAAATACTGTCCGATTCCAACATTATTGTCTTGGATCTCCAGAGTCAGTCCCGCATTTTCTCCCTTGCTTACAGATGACTACTCTCTCATTTTCAGCTGGCTTAGCTCTTGCACCAACTCTGTGCATCTTCTTTTGCCCTTGCAGGTATGGAGAAGCATTATTTATGAATTCAAAGCTTATCAGTGGGGTCACAGAATTCCTCAATACTGAAGAAGAGCTAAGAGAGGTAATTTTTGAACAACTTCCAGTACGTGAAGCTGTCTTTATTGTAAGGATGGAGCAGGGCAGGAGCAGTAATGTGTTAGCAGCTGTTAAGGTCAAAGAAGCTGAAAAAAAGGTGTGAAAAGGATCAAATTTTTTAATTTTTAGCCCATACACAAAAGGAAGCTGCTGAAAATTAGATTTAAATACACAAGGTGAATTTGGTGTCACCAGGAAACAAAAATTTACTAATCATGAATAACAGTAGCTAAACCTACCTAATTTTGTACTGGTCAATATAACCAGCAACCTACTGTGCAGATCAGCCCTGCAGCTCTCACTTGAAAAGAACAGCAATTCAAAGCACAGCTGTTCCATCAGCTATAATAACCCAGAGGCTAGTGCTATAATTTGAGCATACATGAGAACAGAGCAGGGGCCTTTCAGTTTGCTGGAAAAAAGATCACAGCTTTCTCATAAGGGAAAGAATCTGTTTCAGGCATTCAAAGATTATCAAATGAGTACCTGCTTGCTATATTGCCATGCTTTCCCTCTATAACAAAACCTACCTTTTCTAAAAAAAAAAAACAAACTAACTTGTATTATATCATCAAAAGGATTCTGCAAACCAATTTTTAAAATAAATTCTGTAAATAAATTTGGTATAAACTTTGATTTAACCAAACGACATCAGGGCTGCATTCTGCTGGCATTTACACATAAACCTGAATTAGAATCATTTACAGTGCTCCCAGTTAAGTTTCCCAGGTAGAAATAAAAGCTCAGAGCAGACCAGCTGGCTGCGCAGTGCAACAGCTGGGCTATGGGAGAGGAGGAGGAATGATATTAATGTGATCCAGCACTGACATGTCAATATCTTCCAGTGCAATTTGAAGCAATTGCATGATATATAATTGACAGCCTCATGTCTTACTGCGTTTCCTATGAAATCCTTCTACATGATACTACGTTTACTTCAATAGTGATCGTGGAGGTTTGTCCTAAATGCCTGACTTGTTTATGTGAACTGGAAATATTTACTTTCTTTACTTCTTGCAAGTTTAATCTGTTAAATTGCATTTCCAGCTTAAGAACTTTATAAAGAGTTATGAAGAGGGAGCTGCTGCCTCTTTTTCTCGTGCTGTGGAAACAGTGGAAGCCAATGTGCGATGGCAAAGACTTTATAAAGAAGAACTATTCCAGTGGCTGAGAAAATCCTTGACACACTAATCCATTTTTCCAGATGAACTTTTAACATGAAGCTCTGCAAAAGGAAAAGGAGAAGTTTTAGAAGTGTTCAACATTAAAATCACAAAGAGAAGATCAGAATGCAGGGAGTTTTTTTTCCTTTTTCTTAATTGTGGGTTGTTGTTTTTTTTTACACTGGGCTCTTGTGAAATTGTCAAGAAGCTTTTCAGAAGAGAAGGTCATGAATGCTTGTGAAATCCAGTCCTCAGTGTACACAACAAAACATGATATTAAGTGGTGCATGTAAATGTTGAAGAAAAGCTAACAAAGAAAAAACCCTTCAAAGACTTCATTTTCTGCATGCTTCTACTGTCCCTGCCTGTATTCTAGCATGCTTATGTATAACAGCCACATTTTGTATGTGAATTCCAGTTACATCAAAGATGGGCATTATACAAAGCACAAAGTCTATCTACGACAATCAGTGTTGCCATGAACAAAAAGAAGGGAAGGGAAAGGAAATGCAGCAGGATTCCAACTTAGGGCAGTATGAGATATAAATTCAGCTTTCCCATTAGCTGCCAATTAGTCTACCACTCAAATTGTCTTTTAATGATTACAAAGGTGCCAGCTCATTTCTTGAGTTGCCAGTTGTAGCTGCAGTCTCCATAGTCCCATATTTAAATTAGCATCTTTCGGAGGAGAAGAGAGAGAGAAAATGAGAATGAGAGAGAAGGACATCATTCATGCACTATAATGATAAATTTATTCACCTCTAATCAGTGAAACAGTGTAGTTTGAACTGTGAATGTATGCAGTGTTTATGAGGAGAACTTTGCATTGATTTTATAGAATCCATGAATCACGTCTTCTCAGCAATTTTACAAGGCAGTGGTATTCATGATGGGTCACCCAACCTGTGCAGTAGTAACTTATGCAGCTGATAATGTACAAATATTATAAACAAACATAGGATTCAAATGGAAATTGGAAAAAGCGGAGAATGTCTTGCATTCAAAGACATGAAATTAACCAAGAGTGGTCACGCACATGGTAGACCGGCCTCAGTAGTGATTTATTATGATAGACAAATGAGATTCTCCATGTGGGCAATGTTTTTGCAAATACAGGATTTACCATTTTTTGCCAACTTAGAGTGTGCGTGCATGTGTGTATGTATTTGTACTGGATAATATAATGAACGTTGTTTTTCTCTTTCCTCGTGTTTCACACAGACTGCTCTAGATGAGTGACGCTTTTCTTAGTCACATGCTTGTTTCGTTTTTTCTCAGTTTTTAATCTGAGAGATCAGTGACGCAGTGGAAGTGTTAGTTGTACAATAAACATCTGCACGCTATGTGAAAAGGATAGAACTGATTCATCTTAGGCTCAAATTCTTTTCTATGCTTACACCGTGGAGGAAAACAAACAAAACTATGGAAAGTTCACAGGAGGCAGGTTGCAACAGCTTCAGAGGGTGATTGTAGATTGTACAGCAGAGTTTATTTATCCCAGCCCATCACCAGCCACATTAGAGAACACACATTTTATGTGGTTGTTTCCTTCACAGAACATGGCAATTACCAAAATGCTTTACACTAGTGGTTCATTATCCCCAGGGAGTTGTTTGTGAATTGAAACATTAGTGCAAAAAGTACAAAAACACAGCATCTTCAGGTGTTATCAGAGTTGCTTGGAGACAGTATTTTTCTTCTGGGCTCTCATTCCCATGGCACTCTCCCTCAAGCACAGGTAGACATCCCATAACAAAGCTGTCCTACCATTATCATGGGAACCCATTNAGACTGCTCTAGATGAGTGACGCTTTTCTTAGTCACATGCTTGTTTCGTTTTTTCTCAGTTTTTAATCTGAGAGATCAGTGACGCAGTGGAAGTGTTAGTTGTACAATAAACATCTGCACGCTATGTGAAAAGGATAGAACTGATTCATCTTAGGCTCAAATTCTTTTCTATGCTTACACCGTGGAGGAAAACAAACAAAACTATGGAAAGTTCACAGGAGGCAGGTTGCAACAGCTTCAGAGGGTGATTGTAGATTGTACAGCAGAGTTTATTTATCCCAGCCCATCACCAGCCACATTAGAGAACACACATTTTATGTGGTTGTTTCCTTCACAGAACATGGCAATTACCAAAATGCTTTACACTAGTGGTTCATTATCCCCAGGGAGTTGTTTGTGAATTGAAACATTAGTGCAAAAAGTACAAAAACACAGCATCTTCAGGTGTTATCAGAGTTGCTTGGAGACAGTATTTTTCTTCTGGGCTCTCATTCCCATGGCACTCTCCCTCAAGCACAGGTAGACATCCCATAACAAAGCTGTCCTACCATTATCATGGGAACCCATTTTGAGCCTCTTATTTTGTGTCTGTGACTGTGCAGAGGGTGCTATTTGTGGACTGGGTGCATGAAATACTTGGGTGGTCATTTGCTCCACCATTTGGAATGTTAGTTTGACCACAAATAACCAAAAGAAGGAGTAATCCTGTGCTCTTGTACTGTTAACTCTTTGCCTTATAGTAAGCCTAAAATTCTGTGCTGTGTTGCAGTGCTAGTGAACCTAATGCCCAGAGACATTATCATGTCTATATAGAATGAAATCCTCTTCCTCTTACATATTTTACCTACCTCACAGGGGTGTTGTGAGGTTTGGCTAATGTTAGCAAAGCTCTTGAATGTCCTCTGAAGAAAGGCATTTAAATGTGCAACGTATGATTCTATGTCATTGACCAAACTCAACCTCAATGCCAGTACACAGTGTCATATTTTTAATTTCTTCTGAACAAAAGTTAATGCATTTTGTGATAATAAAAAACAGAGGCAAATATTCTTTCATATAGCCTTTATCCTGAGTGTCTCCAAAGAGTGTACAGAAAGCCACGCCCTCAGAGTTGAATTGCTTTGGGTATTTCAGAGAATAGAAGTGTGCATAATGGTCTGTCAATTTCAAATTTGATTCAAGACTGTCTTTGATGACTTTTGTTTTTCATCACCACAGATTAAACCACATAACTCCAGGCTGCAGATTGAATTTTCTGGTCTTTCCACTGATAAAGGGCAGGCTAACAATATGTTCTGAAGTTTAGTTTAATTCAGCCTGTGTATTCTGCGCAGTGCACAGGAATTTCCACTGTTGTTCATTGGAATTTAAGTTCTTGCACATTTAGCTGGTTTTGGAAGTAAATTAATATTTTAGTGGTCTTCAGCAACTGGTCTACCACAAATATCAAGGACTACATGTATCTATTATACATACGTATTGATGTATTGCTTATAACTGTTGTATTATAGTAGCATTGGTAATTAATTAAGGTTGAGTTAGCCTTTCCATTATAATTCTCTCTTTTTCTTTTTATATTTTATGATTTTGCTGTTTCACAGTCAATCAGGATTAAATTTAAATGGACTAAATCCAACAAAATTATAGCTGTTTTCTACAGTATTCAATCTCCCTGCATTTAATTATGTCTTTAGTAATTATTTTTTAAGAAGCTCCCACACAACTATGTGTTAAATAATAGCGGATACCTCTTGGGAAACTCTAATAGAGTCTGCTTAAAAAAATCTATCTATCTGATTGATTTTTTTTTCTCCTTTCTTCCTCTGTCATTATCTAAAAATTGGCCCCATTTTTATAATTTCGATTATGATTAGGAAACCAAATACCCCAAACTTTTCAGCATTTTCAAATCCGGTATTTAAATTTGTCCTTTTTAGCAAGAGGAGATGCTGCGAAATGTGAAACCAGTGTGGATGTGACCCTCATCCAAGTCTGGGAGTAATTTTATAGGGATTTGATGAGGCGTATGTCTCCAGTTGGCCTTTGCATGACTTGGGATCCTTTGCAGTTATTAATTCTTAGTGCTTGCTAAATCATATACGAAGGCGTATGAAAAGACACAATTTCATGCTGTCATAATAACATGGCAACCTACTGTATTTTTATAACATTGTCCACTACAAAAATGCTCAACCTATTACTTTGTAGCTGGTAGAAATATTCCTATATCCACTGCTGACAGCTATTAAAATGATAGTAGCTGTTAATTGCGACTATCGCAGAACAATGTGGAAACTTGCTTCTAAAATGAAATGTCACTTCTGCTGTTAGTGGGAGTGCTTGAGCATTAATTTTGACTGATTTAGATGAAAAAACTTTGTATATCATTAAGTACTTCCAAATTCGTGACCTTTGATCTTTTCAGTGAATATGGCAAGAGCTCTGATACTATGGTGGAAACTGCAGATGAATTCTGTGTAGCTTTTGGGTTGTTTTGGGTATCTCACTGAGTGTCAAAGGAAATATCATCACTGATGCAGAGAGGAGTTTTCACAGCAAGGATCCTGAACCATACAACTAAATCTAAATAGTAAAAAATAAAAGAAGAAAATGTTACATGTGTATTTGTGTATGTGTATGTGAAAAGCCCTCTGTAGAGATAATTTTCCCATAAAATGTCAGTCTGATTATTTGGATAAAATAGAGTGCAGCAAATATTTGCCAATAAGGGTGGCTTTGTTTAAGTACCTGCGTAATAAGGTCTTGGTTTCCCACATGGTCACAGCCAGTGCTGCAGTCAGTGAAAATAGCCTTGGAGTCAAATGTGGAACTTTCTCTTTGAGGAAAAGCAATGTGGCTTTGAAAACTGTTTACGTATGTAATCAATTTACCACCACTTCTGTTCTGAGTACTCAGCATATCAGGCTGTCTATCCTAAAGTGAGGTTTATAATCATGGTGTCTGTATGAGCGTGAAGGAGCAAAGGGACTGTCCTGCTGCTAAGCAGCCTGAGTGCAGGCTCTTCTCCCAGCCTTAGGTGGAGCAGTCTGAAAACTGCTGCCTGTGTCATCCACTGCCAGTGAGCCCACCTGGGTCAGGAAGGCAGCTGGGAGCCACTGGAGTTCAGAGAGGCCCCATCCAGGTTTCTGTCACCTACATGGCAGGGACAGAAAGTCTCTGCTGGCTATGGGTTGTGAATGGCCTTCAGAGTTTGGCATCATTGCCTTGTGCAACCTTGAAACAGGTCCAGCTAGTGAGCCTGCATTACACAGAAAGATCTAAATCCCTGCACTGTGATCACCCCAGCTGGAAAATGTTGACCAAAATCTTTGTGAAGGCCTAGAGTATTGTAGAGTTCATTGTTCAGAAGTAATCTTAAACAAGCAAAAATATTTTGAATTTGAATTTTCAAGTGTTCATAAGAACACAGAGAATCTTTATGGTGTGGTGTTTTTTTTTTTGTTTTTTTTTTTGAGAATTGCTGTGAGTTTCTCAGGTCTTTTTCCAACAAAGGGTTGGGAAGGATGTCACTACAAAATCTTTGTGCTAGTAATAGTAGTTACTGTACTAATACTACCAAAAACTTCAGGTGTCTGTGCAAATCCGTATGGCACTAGTGTCTCTGCCATTCCCTTTTTGCATATAAAACTGTAAAAAATTAGGCATTTTGTTTCATATGTGACTATAGGATCTTCTGCCTATCTTTAAACTAATACTGAAATCCAGTAAAATCACTCTGACTTGATCAAGCAGTCTGTCCTGACAGGAGGAATTTATTTCTCAAAGAGAAGGAAGGGGAGGAAAGAACTGCTATGTGTGAGGACTTCACCAAGGTAAGGCCACACGCCCTAGAGCAGAATTGTAAAATTAAGTGTGTTTTGAAGCTGGTTGAACTGAACTCCATCATGTGTCTTCATGCTGGCAGTGGGGGGCAGCTTGACCTCAGAATACTCTGCATTGTAACCCAGTTGAAGTCAGATTCTATAAAACACTTCTGTGTGGGCTGGTTTCAGCAAAAGCTTGTGTTTAAAGAGAACCACCCACGTGCACAAGTGCTGTGGATTCAGACCTGGTGTCCTTTCTCAGAAAACAGCATTTATTGTTTGCTGATCTGTAATGAGTGAAGTTGTGAAGAAGTATTTTTGAATGCTCTGCTTATTGTATGTACGCTGTTTCCTGAGGATATCAGAGTGATTTTGGTGGAAAGCATGCAGACGAGCTGCACTGTAAGGGTAGCGGGGCCTGGGGTGCAGCAGGCAGCCATGAACCAGAAGGCCCCAGTGTTTCCTGCTCAGCATCTCTTGGGTTTGCCCGATAAGGATGTCGCTGGTGCAATGGACGAGGCCGAGAGCTGAGATGCAATCTCTGTTCTGTGCAATCCATTTCAGTCCAGATAAGTTGTTCATCCCTGTAATTTCAGAATAAACTGTAGCCAAACTGATGGTACTCATGTGGCCACAGACCCCTGGCTGGTGCAGTGTGCGGTAGATCCCTTGAAGTGACTGATGTGAATTGCAGCTGAGGATCTAACCCGCTGCTTTTAGAGCAGCCACCGAGGTGCCCACTGGGCTGGTGTACAGACTGGTTCAATTATTTGTATGTACATTTCAGTGGCACGTATTTGATGACAAACTTTGTTTTGTTTTCATTTTGCTTTTTGATTAGAATTATACTTTGTGGTAGATTCCAGTGTGATAAAGCTTTATTATATGTTTGGAGAACTGCAGAATACTGTACTGTGAAGAGTGTGGCTACGACCCTGTCGTCTTCCTGCAAACAGTAAATTTCAGCAGTGTTGTTCCCTGTACACTGTGTGGAAAAATATTCTGAGCAGTTCCTCATGGAAACATCACTGTAATTACTGTATAACTATCTTGTACAAAGACAGCTTTATTATTTGTGTAAATGTAATTTTGCTATGTTGTTTTTATGTTTGAGGGACAATAGACTTTGGTGTGGATGAGACGTACAGCCTTATAAAAACAGAGATTGTGGCTCCCTGTCTGATGTTTCACTGAGGGATGTTCGGTTGCTCTATTTTTGCAGAAGATAAATGCATCCATAAACAAGTTCTCTGAAAAGTAATGATATATTCCAGTACATACACTTCAATGACATAATGGATCAGAATACTGAAAATAAAGGCTTGATAATAAATTGCATTTTTTCCCAAGACACTCTACATGTAAGATCTTTTGACACCTTAAGAAGAAAGAAGAAGTCCAGCAGCTATTAGTGCTGGTTATAATGGATGAGTCTGTCTATTAATTCTGTCTCAGCCTTAGGTTAATTCTGAATACTGTAATTAGAACATATTTTTCCATCACTTCTCAAATCTGTACTCTAATGGAATTCAGTTCTTTGTCAGATAAGAGGTGGTGCTGGCTCAGTTTAGATACAATTCACTGATGGTTTCACACAAACAAATGTCTGCAAGATCAGAAAGCCATTTTCTTTTTCAGGAAATATAGATAATTGCATTATGACTGTTTTGTCTCTGTGTAGTGGGTATACACACATGTAACATTTAATTTTGGCCATTTGCTTTGACAAAGCTTTCATTGCTTATTCATACTTATACCTCTTAAAAGTTTCAACTCAGCAAAGCAGTTAACCACAACTCAGCCATGTATATAGGCATGTAGGCAGTCCCCCTGATTTCTATGGAATTAATCATGTGCTTCAAATTATGTATCTGGCTGAAACAGTCTTTGTGGAAAGTGATTTAGTCACTGGCTTCAAGTGCAGAATATGGTGGTGTTTTTTTTTGCTGGATTTAAAATCACAAATTTCTTTATATTAAGCTAACTGCACTTCTCTCTTTTCATTTTTTATAGAAAAGCTTATATTTTGCATATGAAGGAGAGATATTAATTGGTTCTCAGTATATCTGAAAATGCCAAATTTAACAGGGTTTCTCATTTTCTGTTTGAAGCATTCTGTGATTTGGGAATAAGAACACATTATTCTTACAATGTTCAGTGAATATACAACATTAATCAACAAATTAAACCACTAACGAAATAAAATATATGAATTTATGTTACAGTTTACCAGAAAAGTGTTTCTCTATGATATGCCTTTAAAAATGCCTCCATAAATATAGGAACAGTATGTGTTCAACATAAAATTTTTATTCCACACTAAGAACTGACTAAATGGATTTTTTTTTTTTAATGAGAAACTTTATCTTCTGTATTTTAAGCAGAACAAATTTGAATTTTGTCTCTGATAATAAAATTTTGTACAGTAATGTGTAATTCATCACTGTCTTAATTTTCTGACGTGGAGACACAGCTAAGATAAATAATACCCAGCCTTTTGATTATGTTCCCATTTCAGTTGAGATAACAGTTTAATAATGCTGAATAGATACACCAAGGTTTTACAAAGAAAAACATGCAAGAAAATGTATTTTTTGACAAGAGGAATTTTTCAAATCATTAAATTGCTGAGACTAGTAGAAAGCAGAGATCCTGAGAAAATAGAAAATTTGGGCTTGGAAATATTCTTAGCCATGCTAAG
This sequence comes from Alectura lathami, assembly GCA_013399715.1. NCBI lineage: Eukaryota > Metazoa > Chordata > Aves > Galliformes > Megapodiidae > Alectura > Alectura lathami. The sequence goes on from VXAV01002951.1 coordinate 218,495, forward strand.
ACTAAGAGGACTGAGACTGGAATAGGGAGCAATGCCTGTCTTTTGTGCTTTTCTAATTACGTAAATTTTGAGTAAACAAAGAGATCTTTTCTTTGGTAAAAGTGATTTCAACTGGAATGCAAATCAAGTGACTTTTTAATAGAGTCCTTGAATTCAGGCTATTATTTTCCTTTTTTGAAGAACAGTTTTCAGTAACAATGAGATGTGAAATATGTGCAATTATTTACCCATTGGATACAATCATGTTCCCACTGAAGTCAATTGGAACTTTGACATTGACATCACTGGCAGTAAAAGCCAGCCCTGTATTTTTCAAAATATACCTTTCAAAACCAGAATGCTAGAATGTCTATTTTTTTTTTCTTTTAACAATAAAGATGTTTTCTTCTGCATTGAACACCTTAGTCTGCTGAAAAGGGGAAAAAAAAAAATTAGGTCCTGATTTTGCACAGCATAACAGACAACATAGGTGCTTTGAGCACAGGTAAGCAGAGCTGGCTCCTAACTGAGTATGTTTGTAGTATCCTACTCATTGAGCGCTACACAGAGTTACATGGGGCTAGAATTCTGGCCATCCTATGTGCACCTGTCTGGGCTGTTTCATATCCCTCATGCCTTTTGTTCTTGACTTCAGCTCTCAAGTAGAAATTCAGGAGTCCCAAAGAGGTGGCCTGGAGTGTTGTCCCGATCCAATGTGGGGAGAGGTTTCTTTACAATCCCAAGAGACGAAATTAAAACACAAACAAGGTCAAATGCCATAAACTAAACTTGCTTTTATTACCAAAAATTAGGAGAGAGTAGCGATTGGACAGAATAGGAAAAAGAGTAAGGTAGAATAATAAGCAAGAATTTGGGACAGGGAAGCCCAGCTAGTGAAAGAGTAAGAGAAGACAGAGAGACAGACGGACAGAAAGAAAGATGGATATCTGGACAGCAAAGCAAAGAGATTTCATCACTCCTCAGATCCAGCGATATCTTGGTGTCAGGGGGTGCTGGTCTTTGGTCACGGTGGGTCGACCAAGGTGTGATGGTGAGTTGATGTTGATCACCATCAATTGAGCATACATGCTCACTTGCTTATAGTCCAGTCTTTGATGCCAGGAACTGTCATTCTAAGCTCTCAGCAGGGATCTCTTTTGTTCTTGCCTTCCACACCTTGCAAATTGAAATCAGCAGAGGTAAGAGGAAGCAGGTAGACACCAGACTGTGTCTTGCCTTGAGGACACAATGACATCATCTCCTAACTTCCTTTACCAGGCTGAAAATATTTACTCCCAGGCAGCACCAGTTTTCAGGCAGCACCACCCATTATCTCCCGCCTTGGGCTTTCTCATTTGAAAGCGAGAAGCTTCTGGCTTTGCCCAAGGAGTGCTTTCAAATGTGAAACTCTCACAAGTGTTGCTGATTGTAGAAGATTCTGAACTTAACTGCCCATATTGATTTGAGACAATGCTTTCTTAATAGTCTCGGGCAGAGGTGGCTTGGGAGGCTTCACATTAAAAGGGGATCCTGGTATGTCAGATGAGCAGTGAAAGGATAGGATGTACTGCCTCCAAAAGGGGCCTTGTCCCTCCCTTTTCTACTACATGTACCTCTCAGGGTGGGTTGAAGCAGCGGAGATAACCCACACAGCCACCTTGGAAGCATCCTTAGGAAAAGAGGCAGGGTGTGAGGAGGAAGAAATGGCACTTTCATCTGAAATCCCACTGGCAGCACATCACCTAATCAAGTATCAAAAAGAACATGCTTTTTTCTTCCCCAGTGTGACCATGGCAATCAGCAGCACTTCAGTCAGCGTCTGAGCTGCTTTCAAGTTGAAGATTTTCATACAAGACCAAATGAAGAGCTGTTTATTTGCTCTCAGCTCAGTCAGAGCAGAACTTTAAAGGCACCCATTTGCTTTGAAAGCTCAGCAGCTGAACTGAAGGGAGAGAAGTTAGAGCCTTTGGTTTGTAAATTGACTTAGGAGAGTATTTGCTTATTCAGGTCTATCTTAATAATGGAAAATTGGTTTTTCCTGACTAATTCCCTACTTCCTTTTATACATGGCAAAATTATCTAGTTTCTTTTAATCTGTGCCTTCTCGGTAGAAGCCAACATGCAGGCTTCCACTGCTAATAGAGGTACTTTGACTCCTATATGCTGGAATTGAGCAGGGCCATGGCCTCATGAGAGGAGAGAAACCATTCTGTGATATGGTGATTATCCTGGCTTTTCTGAGAATCAAACACGTAAACGACATTTTAGAGAAACATCATTGAGAATGAGTTATTTTGAAGGCCAAGGTTGTATCATGGATAGGATGGGAAGCTGAGAACAAAGACAGTTGTCAAAAAACAGTGCAATGAACGTAAGGTTGATATGATGTGAAATAATGAGGATGTGCTTGGGAAATTAAAGCCTCATTATGCTGAAGCTTAGTCTTTGAGTTAGCAGCTACATACACAGCTGCATATACCGTGGTCACAATCTAATTAAAGCAAATAAATTGCTGAATGGTTAGAAAGAGGCATACTACTGAAATGCCTACAAGTGATTGTTGTTTGCATCTTGGACTGATGTCAAATTACAGAAACTCCTCTGTACTGAATCTAGCTAATTCTGTACTGTACGTCAATGCCAATGTGATCCAAGTCAACCCATTAGAATTGGGGCTAATCTGGTAAGGCTGAATGAGAAATGCATCAGTAGGGCCATAGAGAGACTTAATCTTCCTCTTAGGCCACAGCAACTTTAGGAACAGCAGGCAGAGTCCAGGTGTAAATTGGATAGTTTTGGCCTTTGTATCATCTTGTCTCTAAGCAATAGTTAAAGGGCTGCA
>VXAV01002951.1:224134-236536 GCA_013399715.1 Alectura lathami
AATAATACTGTAACTAGCACTGTAAGATGCATAGGAAAGTTTAATATCATGAATTAATTTAAGTAGTAGGTTAATGTACTTAGGAAATTTTAAGCCATGACCCAAAGAGAGTTATGAACTTCATGGAAAAGGTCACTTCATTTACTGTAAATTAAATTAGTAATTGAAGCTGAACTCAGTCTTTTAGACAGGACAGCAATATCTCCTAGTCAAAATGTGTCTGAGATCCAAAATAAGGATAACAATGGATATACACTGTTCTGACCGATGGTAATTTATAGATAGCAGATAATTGTCCACCGTTGCTGCAAAGCTGATAATTGATTCTTTCCTATATCCTGATTTGAAGGCAGATTTTTTTCCACATTACATATGGCATTTATATTAATTTTTGTTTCTTTAGTTCGTATTTAGGGTTTGGTTGTTTCTCGATGGCATTACTCAACAATAGATTCAGAGTTGTGTTTTTGGCTAAAACCAGTATAGCTCCTGAAGGAGCAGAGAGCAGATGCATTATCTGGACAAGCTTCTGGTTTGTTTGATTCATTAGTAATGTCATTTCTCCCTGAATCTATGATGCCATGATAGTGGAGATCTTGTCTGATACAGAAGAACCTTTAAATTGTCCAGGTCTCTTGGTTTGTAATGTCTTACATTATAAAACCAAAAATATCTTAGCACTATGTAGTAACAAAGGGAAGTTGATGCAATTATTTTCTTCAAAGTGAAGGCACTTGGCAGCTATAAACAAGGTGACTGTAAAAAAAAAAAATTGTTGCAGAAAAATAAAATAACATAAACCCTTATGGCCTTGAATAAAGGCATTGGAAGGTAACTAGGTTAGCATACTACTTTTAACTGGGAAACTGGGGACAGAAAAAGACCACCAGACAACTCAGTACTTGGTGAAGAAAGACATTGAAAGAGAAATATGAAAGTGAAAGAGTACACTGCAGTGTCAATAATCTGGAAATTATGTATAAAGACAAAGTACCTCCTCTGACCAGGCAAGAAGCAGTTTTAAGGCTACACAGCCTCCACACACATTTCAAACCACTACTGGGTACACAGTATGCAAATGGAAGTATAGAAATTGGGGAATAATTTGAAACAGTTATAACCTACTACTGGTCTTCAGAAAGCTGAAGGTAGCCAGACACAATGATTATGTGCAGGCAGGCAGAGTATTGCCATTTGTTAAGTCTCACTTAGTTGTTTCGGATGCTAAAGAATAAGTGTTGGGGAAAAAAGCAACAGCAATAACTAGCATGAGTTTACAAAGTACGTATCTTGCAAGACAGACTTCATTGATTTTTTTATGTAAAATAGCAAAAGTTTTGGATGAATTCAGAGATGTAGCTATCATTTATTGGGATTTTAGTAAGGCATTTAGCAGCAGCTTTCAAAATTAATTCAAATTGGCTAGGGAACAAACTGCAGTCCGTGCATGGACTGAAGTTGGCTGAAGACCTACTAACAAAAGATAATGAGAAGTGGCAATCTGTAAGACTTGGGTGAGGTATCTAGTGAATGCCTCAGTTTGCCTGAGTTCTAATTTCTTCATTAACGATTTCTCAGAACGGAAGAAAAAGCCAGCCTATTAATGAAATTTACAGTGTGATGGACTTGTTAAAAGTAAGGACTGGGAAAAAGTTACAAGAGCCTAGAGAATTGAATAATGAGTACAAAATAAAATAAGATTCAACTCTAAATGCAAGGTTGTTCTCCTGGGATAAAATAATTTACAAACTCAGTTTCTTAGTAGAATGGAGCAACCTAAATAACACCAATGTAAAATAATCTAGAGGAGTTAGCAGAGTAAAGCAGGTACAAGTTTGGAATGACTTATAGTAGCAAAATGAGCTAGCATCATTTTGGGATCACACTCTAATACATAATGTCACTGAACAACGAGTTATAATCTATGTTTACCAATTCTGGTTTCACCGCAATTGGAATAATACATACAGATTTTCATTCTCAGAAAGAATTTAAAAATAGGAAAGAATTCAAGATGAGAAACAAAACAAGATTTAGGGGGATGGAACTTGATTGCTTTAATTAGGTGTCTCAATTTGCTAATAAAATGAAAACCTGGGTAAAGAGATTATGAAAATAAAAAGTATCCGTGTATATACAAGTACACTGAATAGATTTAAGATAATTGAAACAATCTTGGAAGACCAGTGACTAAGACGAAGTCTCACAGACTAAGTCAATGAGAAACATAAATTCAGTAAAAGTTAGGAAGTTTGTACGATTATAGCTGAAGATAAGAGGACTCCTAAAACCATTAGATGTGTATTTGCAGTGTCATCTTGCTTGATTTGTAAATTTTGTGTTTAATATTGGGATCCTTACATCAGCTTCAGTAACATGTGGCTTTAGAGGCAATAAGAAGGGGAAGGAAGAGCCACCACTGTGTAGGTATACCAAATTTCCTAGAATTTCCTAGGCTGAATCCTCGAGTAAGGATAATGGGATAAAGTTAAGAGAAGAAATATCAGAGCCAGGTGAGCATCCAGGTCTGCAAGTGCTCTTTGAGTGTTTCCATTTATTCCAGTCTGGAAAATATATTACAAAGAAGGAATCAAAATCAACACTGAGGCAGATTTACTGCCCTGCCACGTCTTTAAATTTCTCTGGCTGCTGTCAGTTTGTGTCTTTGAAAGATGAACACTGAACACCTTCACTCACAGGCTAAAAGGTGTGCAGATTGACATCTGCCACTGGAAATAGATTGTCCTTACCTGCTGACAGCGGGATCGCAAGGACTCTGTGGTCCTTCCTGGGACCTGTATAGAGCATGGGGAAAGTTAGGGCTTGGGCTCACCATCTGCCTGACAGTGCCTGGAATCACAGACTAGTCCGTGGAAAGTCTTAACATGGTGATTGTCAGAAGGGATGGCTTTGGGGTGAGTAGATTGATAAGAAAATATAAAATGCATCATTTAATTTATTCCCATCTTTAGCTTTTTGTGTGTGATTGTGGCTATACCTTGAAAACATCATATGACTCTCACTTCTAATCCTCAGACTCTCCCAGAAACAGATTTTAGCATTGCTTAGAGACTAAATCCATTGGTAATTAAAAGCACTTTGGGCATCTTAAAAACGAGCTTTTGATGCATAGATAAATCTAGTGCCACAGTACAATATTGCCCTCTGAAAGTGTGCAAGATATTCCTGTCTTGCTGCATATTACATAACATAGCCGTTAAATGCAGATTATCTTTCAAAGGAGAGGCAAAGATTAATGAGTCAAATGAAAATGATGAATTAAATGAGCCCGATCTGACACACTTACAAAATTAGCTAGTGAAGAGTTCTATAGAAACAAGTAATATTAGAGCTAGATTGCTTAAACATAATTTCAAGAAGAGTGGCAATACATATAAACATACATTATCACATTATAGTATTCTTATTATATTCTATTTTCTTCTGTCAACCACATAATGCAAAAACATTACAGACATTACTCTGAAAAGAGCACCTTGGGCAAGAAAAATGGTGAATGCCTTCTCCTAGAGTACTGAGGCTCAGACTGCTGGATTTTGGTCCTGCACTGGGTCTTTCTCCAGTGGGCTCCATGAAAATTGAGAGAAGCCTTTCCCTACAGTTAGGCTAGATCGGAGCTATAAATCAAAGCCACTGATTTGCTCTGTGTCTGTAGGCAAATCATTTATCCTCAGAAGAATGCAAGTCATTTAGCTTTTGCATAATAATACTTTCCCCTTAAGCAATATTGGGAGGTTGAAGTATTGAAAGGTGAAGAAAAGTTGAGAGAGCCTTCTGTGGAAGTTGTTTTGTAAGCTGGCTTCATTTTGTGTGCTATAATGGGCACAAAAATGGTGGCTTGCAGTCTGCCATTCTTAATGCTTGTTTCCTCCTCCTGTCTGCTAATAGATTTCTTTGTGTACAGGCAGGGTTGTCACTTACACATATTTATCCAGCTATCACTAATGTTGACTCTGGAACAGACAGTTAACAACTCCTCAAATTATTTATTCTAATGCAAATTGTTCTGCAAAAGAAATGGAACAGTCTCAATGGAAGAGGGACACAGCTCATCCTTGGAGTATTTCATGGAACCCTCAGACTTTTGAGGCACCCTGGCCATATCTGGGCATATCTGCAGACACAGTGGAGCACTGTGGTCCCTGCTGCCCAGCTCACTGCCCAGCCCAAAGCCCAAACCTTTCTACCTCCCCAGTAGTAACCAGCTTGATAGCTTAAGGGCTGCACTGTTTGAATGCAACTGGACTTGTGATGCTCCTTTCTCTTCCTCAGATAAAAATTTATGTTCTCCTAGACTCACTGATTAACACTGATAAGTTAAGCAGCAAACTAAACTTACCTGCAGCTTGTTCTGCTTCAAAATTAAAGAAGGCCTTTTGTGCCCAAAATCTCAGGGATTACTTCCAGCTCTATCAGGATGATGAATAAAAGACATATTTCTGCCTCACAGCTTTGTACAGCCATCATTCAAACAATTCTGGTACAACAAAAGTACCTCTGCAAAAATTTATGAACTGTGTACACAGCAGTGACCGCCAAGATGCCTTGTTGACACTACTTGAATTACCGTATCATCTGATAAATGATGGCGTAACTTAGTGAGATTCCTTTGGCAATGGAGATCAAGACACTGGCTCCAACAGACTGAATACAACCTCTTTACTTAATTTACGTAAATCTCAGGCATCAGTCGTATCCCTAGCTTGTTTCTGGAGCTCCATCCATCACCGTCATGATGTCTTTATCAGCGAATGCTAATACTGCTGTTTCTAACTTGAAAGCTAAAAGATCTAAAAACTGATGGATAGATGAGTAGCTGCTACCCTGGAGATTTCTTATTCGTGATGGAGTTTGGGCTGACAGATATGTGGTGAGTGAATTCGACAAGATCCTCATTGTGTTTGCAATTACGTTTTCCCTCATTTTTATATTAATTCAGTATTTAGAATCAAAGTTCCAAAATATTGTTATGAAAGATCTGTGATCTATAGCTCTCTAACTACAGCTCGCACTGGGAGTTACATATTTTTTGAAAATGGGAAATAGAAGTCACTAGAGAAAATGGAAATAATTCAGGTGCTTGATCACTGGCAGAGATGCTGGCCTTGGAGAATGCAGCTCTAAACAGGAGCAAGCAAGATCCATGTGTAGCTGTGCTGGCTGTGTTGCTGTTTAATTAACTCAAAGAGCTGACCTTCTCAGATGCCTTCTAACGCAAAGGATTTTCTTTGTACTTTACAAGAAGTTGGCGAGGACCCTGAGCAACATCTCCAGAAGTCAAAGCAGGGAACCAGCACTGCTGCTGGGATTCTTGTCGTCTGGTAGAGAGCAAAAGAGGAGGATTTCAGGCTGCCTTGGAGGGGGAGGCCAGCATCTTTGGAGGAGTAAAGGACAATAACCAGCTGGCTGCTGGGGCCATAGGGGAGGCCACTGCTGAGGCGTATCTGTCTCTCCCTTCCCAGCTCCCTATGTCAGGATGTGCCAGTGGCTGCTGAGTCCTTGCCTCTGTATGTCCTACAGACAGCCAAGACAACTTCTTTGTTTTCTAAAGAGCTCTGCGGGCTGTGTTCTCATTCCAGTCATGCCCTAGCTTCTCAACATCAAGGTCTGAAAGGCATAATTTACCAAATATCTCAATGTAAGTGATGGCTGAGGTGTATTTCCACAGTGGAAATAACATTTAACTTTTTCTTCTGGTCCAACATATTCAATAGTATTATTTTTTTAGCACATTCATCTGTTGCTCACCCAATTCGTGGCACTGTTGATTCCCAGGAGTTATTGTATCACTACAACATCCTGAGAGAGACATTGGTGTACTTTGGGAAGATTCATACCAAATCTTTGCACACGTTTTCCCTTGAGAAAAATGGAGAAAAAGAAATCAAATAGTAAAGCATCTCTTCCAGGCTTCTGGTACTCTGCTTCAGGCCAGAGTGTCTTGACAAAGCAGCAATAATTTCAGCAGCAAGTGATCTCATGGGAAGAGCAGCACTGCTTGATCAGAGAAACACTTCAAAGCACTATCAAAATTATGATAATTCCTTCATGTTAGAAATCTTTCTGGCTTCCTATCAAAGTGTATGCTTACACTGCTGCCACACAAGTGTTATTATAGATAGCTCTAAGCTAACTATGTAGCTTTCATAATAGGACAAATAAGTTGATGCTTTTCTGCATGCCGCCTCTGAACCTAAAAACCTTAGGCACAGCTCACAGGCAGCTCTTACATGATGTTTACTGCCTTTTGCTTATATTTCTAGTCTAGTATATTCCAACTTCATACTACTATTGTTTTCAAGTTCCTAATTGAATCCTTCTTGTTCTGGAGCCTCCAGAGAAAACTTGTGCTTAGAAATGACTCTCCTCATGACATGCAAATGTCATAATTTCAGTAAACGTCACTTCTGCTTCAGGGAAAGTTCAAAGTTATGTTCTCTGTGGTGGTAATCTTCAAGGCCATTCACACTTTTTGTGAAATGCAGAAAAGGCGTGGTTCACGTTTTCCTTCTGAAAGATGAACTGAACTCAGGGGATATTTATAACCTGAGCCAACACTTGGTTAAATGATGGGGTCAGGTCCAAACTTTCAAAAGGACGGTAGATGCAGCCATGACAGATGACGTACTGTATCTTCAAATAGTGGTGATACTGTGACACAGTCATTAAAGTGTTCCCAGTGACTGGTGTTACTAGACAGAATGATATTCGCCAAAATAATATTGTCTGCAAGAATAATATTTTAGAATATCTAATCATGAAAAACACACACAAAGACTGTCTTTAAAAAATGGCAAAGTAAAAGTTGATATAGTTGTTTTTCTTGCATTGTAGCTAGGAACATTTAGAAAAGGAAGACTGTCATTTTCTATCAAATAACTTTGATTGAGACTAATGGCTTTCCTTCAAACCTCTATTTTTCTTCAGGTCTCCATACTTTCATTAAAAACTAAGGTTTTAATTATATTCTTCTTCCCTAGAGAAGGACTTTTATGAAAACAAATCTTGAGCCTTGCAGCACTTTAACATTATACTCTTACTTCCTATTATTAGTGTAATTAAACAAGTTGATTTCATGGAGCCTATGGACATATTTTTATTATACATTGTAAGCTCTCCAAGTGTACGTCCTGCAGATTTCTTTCTACAGGATTCTGTATTCTCTTTTTTTTTTTTTNGACCGTGTTAACTCTGGGACTCTAACAGAACAATTTTCACAGGGATTGAATTTGACACAAAATCACAATTTTCAAAAGATCTTGGTAGGCACTGTCCTAATTCTTTTTCCATAAGGTTAACTCTAAATTTCTATTTATTCTCTGGGGGCAAAGTTTTACAAAGCTACTACCATCTCAGTACATTTTTGTGAATTAGAGAGAGAATTCTGAGTAGCTTGCCCAATCGATATTTATGAAATGATTAGTCCTAACAATGAAGTGTAGTCAAGTAAGCAGGATGCCTAAAATACAACATTTTCGATTACTAGAGATTTAATCAATTGAAGAAAACAGCGAGGCAAAATAAGAAGCATTGAAATACTACACGTGAACTATTTTAATTGTCTAATTAAGCTAAAACTAAAAACACAGCCTTTGCCAAGCTTATGTACAACAGAAAATGCTACCATGCTGAAACTTGGGAACCAAATTTCACATTCTTCATCATATGATGCAGAAGAAAGCAAATGAAATCAGTTATAGTCTGGAGTTCCAAAGGAAGTTGTGGACAATAAATGTATCTACATATTGTCAAAATATTATCAATTTTTCATCTGCTTCAACAATATGCACCATTGGGGAGAGAGGGATGTAAGTTGGCAGAATTTTAAGTATGAAATACTTTAAAGAGTGATAGAATTTGTGCTGCTGTGTGCCATATTTTGAGTGGACTGAATACTAATTGAGAGCACATTTGCAGACAACAATGAGATATTAGTGGCAGTATTTGCCATAATTTACAGGATAATGGAGGGAGAGAAAGTCGAGTGTTTTGGAAGTTCATATAGAAATGTGAATTCACTGTAATTAATCATATTCTCTTCTTTGTAGCAAAATGAGTTACTTTGGCATACGGGTGGCACAAAGCTTGAACCAAAGGAAATTGCAGATTGAACTCTGGCATCCTGACTCATGAAAGGATTGTTATCCATGTCTTTTGTACCTGTGGTAAAACAAAACTGTACTCTTCATGAACCACCAAGAAGTTGTTCCACTCACACATGTATACAAAGGAGTAGGTTGATATGGTTCTGAATTATGTTACTGTGTCGTGTTCAAATATGACAGAGTGAGTCACCAGCTAAGACATTAGCAATTAGTGTGTGCATTAGAAATAAATCTGTAAAGAAAAACAAGACCCCCCACCCCCATAAAAGGGGGATTTTTTCCATAATCCATAAAAGGGATTTTATTTTAGCTTAGTTCAACTCTGATCCTGTGGTCTAAAGGCCTGTGAGCTTCTAGAGTGCATCTTCTGGATCAGTTTCCTCCTGAAAGATTCCAGCTCAAGTTTTGAAGTGTGGATCAATATTGTAAATTAGAATGAAAATAATTTGGGGTGACTGATGGGAGATTCACTTCAGTTCCTGATCTTTTTACTTATGATGCACAAGTATCATTCCAAGGTTCTCATCACAGGCTGATTATACAAAACTTTGTTGCGTAAATGTTGTTCATGCATTGCTTTGAAAATGTAAAACCCTAAAGGCACAGAAGAATTAGCTACTATTTTAGAGTACAAAGCCATTTTTTTTTCACTGATCTTATTTATACTGATAAATCAAAACTAAAAGAAGATCTTTCTTAAATATGAGGACCTAAAAATATGCATAATAGTCACACACACACACACAAAACCTAAATCCTACAACTACATGAAAAACTGTAAACTCTTATTATTGTAATGTTCTCATAAGAACTTTAATATCAAACTTTGTAGTTTAAAATTTGTTTTTTATTGTGTTTTTTTTTTTTTTTTGTGCATAATGAATTTACTTGAGCAAATTTAGAATTTAATAATTTAAAAATAGGGACAATAAGTGTATACGTGTATATTTGAATAAGTTATCCAGCCTTTTCATATTTAATGCAGAGAAACATGGTGTTGTTCATCAAGTTTTAATGTGGATATCTAAAATAGTTCAGGTAGTCATGAAGCAAATCGCATGTAATGTCCATGCAGAAAATCTGGACAATAGGAAGGACATGGAACAGATGCAAGAAAGCGTGTGAGGGAAGATGAATATTAATCATAATATCTAAAGTGTACAGGTTATTATTGAATCTCACCTTGGCGTGTCATAGTTAAGTCTTATACAATTATTATATGAAACAAAAATAAGATTTATTTTAATATATATATATCCGTACTACAGCATGTATATACAGACTCTTGAAACCAGTGGCATTGAATCAATATGAAAATAACACAGACGTCAGGAATGTCACTTTTTGTGATAGAATACTGCAAATACTATTGATTTACCTGTAGCTAATTTAATTACTCAAAACTCTTAAATACTCACAGATTTCAAATTAAACCCTAAATGCAATTTCCCCATTTTCTCTCAGTTAAGCACTTGAAATGAGACATACAATATGACAATGACTTCAATCATTGGTCATTTCATCTATTAACTTGGGTAGTGTTTATCTTTATTTCTATACAGTTAGAAATAAGACCGGTGCTAATCCTGAATCTTCAAGAAATATTAATGCACAAAAAATTACCTGGATTTTACCTGTTTACTGCACAGAAAATATGTGTGCATTTACCATGGCAACCTTACTTTCTTCAATAATACTTGGCACGTCTGTAAGCCACTAATCTTAATAGGATACGTTTACTCATTTAAGCTATGAATGCACTGAAAACTGCCTCTAAACAGAGGATAGGACACTGAATCAGGGTGAGACACTCATCTCATCTGTTTTATACTGTCCCCTAATATACTTTCTTTCGTTCTTTCTTTCAAATGTCTCTTTCTTTCAAATAAACCAAGCCTCTAAATCATTGCTTCTTTCCCCTACCATTTATCTCTCTCTCCTTGTCAGATGGTTGTTTTGCTCTGGGCAGGGACATCTTGGTTCTCACGCAGCTCCTACCAGGATGGGGTCCAGCTTTGCAAGTGGCCTGCTGCTGATCTTGTACCATACACAGGACTGTCATACCGTGAGAAATTATTAGTGATCACCTCTTGTAGGGATGTCTCTTTTTAGTCTTTATAATCAGCCCTGATCATATGATGAACGTGAGATAGCATGTGGAGAACTGTGTACTGCTCTGCACATATTCATGTGTTTCTGTGTTCACTTACCTGTACTGTTATAGCTCCTAACGTGCTCCATGGTTAGGAGTCAGGAGAGTCCTGTGCTACAGAGCAGACAGACTCCAAGATAATATCCAATTTCTTCCTCCGTGTTCTTCAACCCAGGAAGCAGCTACACATCACACAGCCTTTTGCTCACTCCACACTCTGAGTGGGATAGGGGAGAGAATCAGAAAAAAAGTAGAACTCATGGATTGAGATAGAAATTATTTACTAAAACAGAAAAGGAAGAGAGAAATAACAATAACGTTTACATATATATATATATATATGAATATTTACAAAACAAGTGATGCACAATGCAATTGCTCACCACCTGCTGACCCACACCCAGTCAGTGCCCAAGCAGCGGCTGCCCCCTCTGGCCAACTCCCCACAATTTGATTGTTTTTTCTCACATGATGCCATATGGTATGGGATATCCTTTTGGCAAATGTAGGTCAGCTGTCCTGGTTCTGTCCCCTCCCAGCTCCTTGTGCCCCCTCGGCCCCCTTCACTGGCACGGTGAACAGTATGAGAATCTGAGAAACTGAAATGTCCCTGGCTGTGTAGAGCACTGCTCAGCAAAAACTAACATTGATGTGCCATCAACAGTGTTTCTTTCCCAAAGCCGAAATATAGCTTCAGACTAGACATTATGAAGAAAATCAACTCTGTCCCAGCTGAAACCCGGACACTCCCCTGCTGTGACTTGACTAGTGACTCCAGATATAAATTTCATAAGGGATGGCAGCAGTTACTTGTGTTGCTGTAGAATTCACTCCAGATTTGTTCCTTCACTGTCTCAAGGCCAGAAACTGGTGAGCAAGACCACCTCTGGTGACAAGTACTTGTCTATATGAGGGCATAGAGGAGACGGGGTCCTGAGTCCCTTCACAGTATCTGTGCTTGCCTCAGTGAAGAATTCAGGAATAAATGAAGTCAAGGTCTCAAGTGACATTTCCATGACTGCCGTTGTTTTCCACACGTGTCATTCCTGAGGGCGATGATTCAATTTCTGAAGTTGCTGATATCTAAGGGCCTTGCAAAGAATCACCACCTTTTTCATAGCAGATATATTCTGTGGCTGTTTTAAGATGCTTGTGTGAAATTCACGTCTTGAACGATTCAGCATAGACATATTCCACCTCTAGGCTATGTCTACACTGCTAAAAGACATCTGCTCTAGGGAGTGCTGTCTAGCTCCCAGGCCAAATTATAACATTTTTATTCACATTGCTCGAGATTAGTCACATTGTGTTCATGCTCTGGGTTCATGTCTTCTTTGGGCTTTATGTAGCATGCAAATGGCCCTAGGAAATGATTGCTTTTTTCTATATGTTATTTTCTTCAGTTCAAAGAAAGTGTCTGGAGGGCAGTGTTATAGCCTATGAGGCTGATCTTGTCTACTTTTCTGTCATGATGCTGTAAGTCTGAGCTGTGTGCCCTAAGGCACAGCAGGAGATGCCCAAAGAAGTCTGAGGGGTGCAAGGCCTTTTGGGCAGGTGTTTGAGGGCTGGGGTAGCCAAAGCTGGCTGGATGTGTTTGTGCAGTGTACGCTATGTACCAGCCTGACTCCTCTCCATGAGTTACTTAACTTCAAAAGAGAGCTGAAGAGTGACCCAGGGTGCACCGGTGTTGTTTGTGTAAGATCAGGTAGGCGGGGCCTGGGAAAGGACTGGAGAGCTACACAGTCTGGTAGCACAGGCTTGTCCACTGCAAAGGCTGTGCAGAACAGCTCGTTAATTTTTTTGCAAGGGAAAAAATACGTAAAAAGACTGATAATTATGAGAGCAATCAAAATTAATGATTTAGAAATAAAATACGAAGTTGCAAATGTAATGACCAACTAAATATCATCAGAATAAGATAAATGGGGTCAGCTTATGCTTTGTTTTTGAGTAGGATGACACAGCAAGAAGGTAGGGTGTAGTCCATAACATTAGAGTTATGCAAAATTTTTTTTTTTATATATATTCCATCTTCTTAGTTTGGAAAAGAGTGCTTTGCTGCAGACAATATCCTGCAGGTTTTGGCAAGAGTTGCTTTTTTTTTTTTTTTTTTTTTTTAAGTTA
>VXAV01002953.1:12891-25404 GCA_013399715.1 Alectura lathami
AACAAAACAAAGGGTGGGCATGTAATTGTCAGCCTCTGGTAGATTGCTTAGAATAACAGATGACACTTCTGATCATTTGACTCCACTGTTTTCTGTAGATGGTCCTTATCTGCAGGTGACATCTTGCAGCAGCTTGGGGTTGCATCTAGAAGGTTAGTATGTATTTGTATGTATTTCATGACTCCTTGCTCAGCTCACTGAGGCAATCTGCCTACCTAACAGAGACAGACATGAAAAGATCCATGAAACATAGTCATCTGAACTGATTTTCCCCACCTCTGTCTCCAAAGGTAGCCTGGGCTACTAGCTTGCCCAGTCTATGCACATTAACATGATAGATGGATTTTGAAGAAAGTTCATCACTTCAGGGTGATCACAAATTACTTTCTTCCCATAGCTATCTGCCAAATCAGACCTTCCTGAAGAACAAGTTTATAGCTCATACACTGATGATTTTTTCTCTGCAGGAATCACTTGCATTCTTCTTATATATGTGATATAATACCTTCATACAGGACTAAAAGCCTGCTGTTACACAAACTTGATTTCAAAATACAGCTGACTCATACAGAATACTTAGTGCTTAAAATGGAAGTAAACCAGTGTTAACCTTCCAGTGCTCACTGTCCGCAAACACTTGTGATATTCAAAGGTAGATCCATTATAAATAATTACTTTTATCCATATCTCCTCCAAATCTCCTTCTTCAACATCTCCTTACCTGTCTGCAAAATCCTTATTTCAAAATCTAAATAATCATGCCACTGGATACAAATTTATTTATCTGATACCTCTAAACACTTTTATTTCCTATTTATCATATATTCTGCAGCACTTTCTCAGTCCCAACAACCCATCCTCTCACCCAGCATATACCTTACTTTTATCTTATCTTCTATCCTCTCACTTCTCCCCACTTCCACAGATGCCTCCAGAGACACAACTATGACTTTTTCTTGGCTGGGAAGGAATTATGTTTCCATTTGCTTGCAAATGATTGGAAATATATGCATATATATATATATATATATATATATGCATATTTCCATTAATTAAAAACCATAAATTATCTCATATTATGCCACAGACAAAATGGCAGGAAAGGAGAACATTTTTATAAATACTGGGCTGTTGTCACTGACAGAGAGTCATCTCTTTACCCAAATGAAAGAGAGATAGTCCAGGTGTCTGGAATCACAGCTCTATGTCTTGTCAATTAAACATTATTATTATAATTAAATAAGCTAATAAAATCCATCAGGAAGTAATGAAGGCATGTTTTCTGTAATTATGGTATCTGCTTTTTGTGGTACTTCCTTATGGTAACAGTTTCCACACTTGCTGTTATACGGAAAAAAAGAAAAACAGAGAGAGAGAGTGTGTGTCTGGTTCTAAATGTCACACCTTCGGTGTGTGAGCAATTTAAGCAGCTATTAAGCTTAGACCAGAGTTCCCTATAAAATGGCAGACAGTGATACTTTGTAACAGTACTGCACTGAAGAAGACTCAGTCAGCACCTAAATAATGTGAGATGTCTCTCCCAACAGTAGTCTTCTGGTGATTGCACATGGCTATTTTTAAAGGAAGTGTAGGACAATGTGCTGGATTTCCCTTCTATGTTCCTAAGAATCATAGAATCATAGAATGGTTTGGATTTTTGGGTTGGAAGGGGCCTTAAAGATCATATAGCTACAGTTCCACGCCTGCCATGGGCAGGGACACCTCCCACCAGACCAAGCTGATCAGAGCCCCATCCAATTTGGCCTTGAACACTTCAGGGAGGGGGCATCCACAACTTCTCTGGGCAGCCTCTTCCAGTATCTCACCACCTCACTAGCATAAATCTCCCTTCTTCCAGTTTATGGCCACTAGCCCTCATCCTGTCAATACATGCCCTTCTAAAGAGTCCCTCCCCAGCTCTCTCCTGTAGGCACCCTTCAGGTACTGGAAGGCCTCTATCAAGTTCCCCCAGAGCCTTCTCTTCTCCAGGCTGAACAACCCCAACTCTCTCAGCCTGACTTCCCAGGGGAGGTGCTCCAGCCCTCTGATCATCTTTGTGGCCCTCCTCTGGACCCCCTCCAACAGTTCAATATCCTTCTTGTGTTGGGGGCTCCAGAACTGGATGCAGTACTCCAGGTGGGTTCTCATGAGAGCAGAGTAGAGGGGCAGAATCACCTCCCTCGCCCTGTTGCTCACACTTCTCTTGATGCAGCCCAGGATGCAGCTGGCCTTCTGGGTTGCAAGCGCACATTGTCAACTCATGTTGAGTATTTCATCAACCGACACCCACTCGATTCCACTGTCCTTGACGCCAACAAAGATGTTAAACAGCACTGCTCCCAGTACTGATCCCTGAGGGATACCACTTGTCACTGGTCTCCATCTGGACATTGAGCCGTTGACCACGACTCTCTGGTTGTGACTATCCAGTCAGTTCCTTACCCAGCGAGTGGTCTGTCCATCAAACCTGTGCTTTTTCAATTTAGCGATCAGGATGTCATGCGGGACAGTGTCAAATGCTTTGCACAAGTCNTTGCAAGCGCACATTGTCAACTCATGTTGAGTATTTCATCAACCGACACCCACTCGATTCCACTGTCCTTGACGCCAACAAAGATGTTAAACAGCACTGCTCCCAGTACTGATCCCTGAGGGATACCACTTGTCACTGGTCTCCATCTGGACATTGAGCCGTTGACCACGACTCTCTGGTTGTGACTATCCAGTCAGTTCCTTACCCAGCGAGTGGTCTGTCCATCAAACCTGTGCTTTTTCAATTTAGCGATCAGGATGTCATGCGGGACAGTGTCAAATGCTTTGCACAAGTCCAGGCAGGTGACGTGAGTTGCTCTTCCTTTATCCGCTTATGCTGTTACTCCATCATAAGAGGCCACCAAGTTTGTCAGGCATGATTTGCCCTTGGTGAAGCCATGCTGGTTGCCACCAATCACCTCATCTTCATTTTCCATGTGCTTTAGGATAAACTTCAGGAGGATCTGCTCCATGATCTTGCCAGGCACAGAGGTGAGACTGAGTGGCCTGCAGTTTGCCGAATCTTCCTTTTTTTCCCGTTTTGAAAATGGGGGTGATGTTTCCCCTTTTCCAGTCAGTGGGAACTTCAACAGCCTGCCATGACCTTTCAAATATGATGGACAGTGACTTGGCGACTTCATTTGCCAGTTCCCTCAGGACTCAGGGATGGATCCCATCAGGTCCCATGGACTTGTGCACCTTCCGGTTCTTTAGATGGTCTCAAACCTGATCCTTGTTTACAGTGGGCGGATCTTCCTTCTCTCAGCTCCCGCTTTTGCTTTCTGCTACTTGTGCGGTGTGGTTAGAGCCCTTGCCTGTGAAGACTGAGGCAAAGAAGTTATTGAGCGCCTCCGCTTTCTGCATATCGTTCATGACCAGGTCTCCAGTCTTCTTCTGTAGAGGACCCTAAGGCCATCTTCCCTGGCTTTCCTCTTATCATTGATGCACCTGTAGAAATTCTTCTTATTCCCCTTTATGTCCCTGGCTAGACTTAATTCTGTCTGGGCTTTGGCATTCCTAACCTGATCCCTGGCTGGCTGGAATCAAGTAGAATCAAGTGTACCCTTAGCAAGTTTGTAGATGACACCAAGCTGTGTGGTGCCGTTGACATGCTAGAGGGNTATTGAGCGCCTCCGCTTTCTGCATATCGTTCATGACCAGGTCTCCAGTCTTCTTCTGTAGAGGACCCTAAGGCCATCTTCCCTGGCTTTCCTCTTATCATTGATGCACCTGTAGAAATTCTTCTTATTCCCCTTTATGTCCCTGGCTAGACTTAATTCTGTCTGGGCTTTGGCATTCCTAACCTGATCCCTGGCTGGCTGGAATCAAGTAGAATCAAGTGTACCCTTAGCAAGTTTGTAGATGACACCAAGCTGTGTGGTGCCGTTGACATGCTAGAGGGAAGGGATGCCATCCAGAGGGACCTGGACAGGCTGGAGAGGTGGGCCCATGCCAAACTCATGAAGTTCAACCAGGTCAGGTGTAAGGTCCTGCACCTGGGTCAGGGCAATCCCAAGCACAAATACAGGCTGGGTGGAGAATGGCTGGAGAGCAGCTCTGAAGAGAAGGATTTGCGGGTGTCAGTTGATGAAAAACTCAACATGAGCCGACAACGTGCACTTGCAGCCCAGAAGGCCAACCGCATCCTGGGCTGCACCAAGAGAAGAGTGAGCAGCAGGGCAAGAGAGGTGATTCTGCCCCTCCACTCTGCTATCGTGAGAACCCGCCTGGAGTACTGCATCCAGTTCTGGGGTCCCCAGCACAAGAAAGATGTGGAGCTGCTGGAGTGGGTACAGAGGAGTCCACAAAGATGGTCAGAGGGCTGAAGCACCTCTCCACTCTGTCCAGACTTCGGGTGATCAACAATGGTTACAATTTATTTTGAACTTTCCATTTACATAGGCTGTTTTGTAAATGTGATCTGAAAGAAAAGCTAGACTTCATCTTTCTTTATAGATATGAACACCTAGATAGCATTATAATGAATCAGAAAAATATATGTATATAAAATGCTACATATATATATATATAAAATGCTACGAATGGAAGGCAACATTATGTTGTTGAATATAATTACCCTAGCACTATATAGAAAATCAAAGACAACAAAACCCTAAGACAATGAATGGTATTTGAGATTGATTTTTTGGAGAGGAGTGACAATGCTTAAATACATTGCATAGAATTGATAACTAGGAATAGGATCACAGATATACAGTAGTCAAAAACCTGTGTCTCCTCAGCAGTAAATAACACTGATCTAAGTTCAGTAAGGCTTAGACTTCTGAAAATGAATGGTAGACTAAGCTAGGGTCACAGAACTTCTCAGCTTTACTGTGCTGCTGTTTGGTGTCT
This sequence comes from Alectura lathami, assembly GCA_013399715.1. NCBI lineage: Eukaryota > Metazoa > Chordata > Aves > Galliformes > Megapodiidae > Alectura > Alectura lathami. The sequence goes on from VXAV01002953.1 coordinate 17,779, forward strand.
GAAGAGAAAAAAAAATGGAAAATACTATAATCCCAGCTACCCCTCTGCAAGACTGTGAGAAAGAATGTATTCATGCATTCCTATTCTGCTTCAATGCAAAGTCACCCCTACTAGTGCATGCCAACTGCAGTGGCGACATCAACAAATGTGTCAGATTTTGAACTAAAAATAACACAGGTGATATCTTTCACAAGCTTCCTCGTGGGAAGCATTGTCCAGCAGAAAACTATTGACAAGTAGCCAAGGAGGAAGAGATTAAAGGTGGGAGGTGTGACAACGACATTTTATTTCAGCATAGCTGTTTGCAAAATTAATGTAGTTAGCAATATTTACAGACAGAAATAGTAGCTGTACACAGCTGGGGTTCAAGATGAATAATAAAGATAATATTGGTTATCTTTCTCTGTAATGCTTGACTAATAGTTTCTTAAGATATGTTACATACTTCCAGCTGATTAATCTGAAAATAGTATAATGCAAAGAAAATAAGAGACATAAAAATTGTCAAGGCACATTGAAATATAAAAACTAAAGTGTATGCAAGAATCACTTTATTATTTTTGTTTGTTCATGTGAATTTGTCAGAAGATCCATAGTATTTTCTGTAGTTTTAATTCCCGGAATCAACTGATCACTTGGAACCTCAGCATTTGCTAAAAGTAAATTGATTGCATATGGTTATGAAGAAAAGTTAAGACAAAAAGAAAATCAACCAAATACCATTTAACATCTTAAAGATGATAAGAAATTCTTATAATTAATTTATTAGTTATTAAGATTAAAAAAAAAAAAAAAAACAGAGTTCTGGCATAAGATAGCAAAAGGAATAAATCCCCTTTCATATCCTTCTTGCCATCCTTTGGGAACAAAGGGTGAAATAGGGATTCTGTACTGACATATGTACTGAGATAGAAGGAAGCACTAATGAAAAAATCATTCTGCAGAAGTCGAATGCATTCCTTTACCTGATGTTCACTGTAAAAGGAACAGAGAAAGTTTCCATCTGGAACCTGTTCACACATTTGTGGATGGAGGGACTCAGGAGAGGCAATACCTGAAACTGAATTAATGTTTTTATATACAAACAGACCAAATAAATTCAGCCGCTCACCAAAACTAGATGTTGAATATGAACTCAATAATAAAATAGATGAATTACTAAACATAACATGTAAATTCAGCACATGAAGTCAAGAGGATAACACACATGATGTTGATATTAAAAACAAACAACCAAAACCACCACCAAAATCCTCTGGGGAAACTGGGAAGTACAGGAAAAAAACTGGAAATACAGGTTTGAAAGCCTAGCTTCCATACCATGCAAGTCAATACAGAGCTTAAGAAAGCATCAATTACTGTAGGTCTCTAAAAATATGTTTGAGAAAATCAAGTTCCACAGAATTCTGTGAAGTTCTACCCTAGAGATATGCTGATACTCTTTGACAAAGTAGAAAAGCACACAAATAACAGTAATTAAATTAATGTAGCCTCTCTGGGTTTCCAAAAGACTTCTTATAATGGTCTTCACTGAAGACTTGTAAGGCAAGAAAGCAGACATTCCATCAGTGCAGGGGATTTTTTTCATGGACAAATGTAATGAATAAATGGTTAAGAGATCAGAAATTCCTGTGATGGAGGGAGGTCAGTAGCGGAGTTATGTGCTATCCAGCACTTTCATAAATATCCTGGAGATGACACTGAAGAATTTACCATGCTTCTGATGTGAAGGAATTCAATATACCAGGAGTGATGGTAGATTCTGAAGGATCTTACAAAGTGAGTAACTAGCCAATGAAACTCAATTCAGGTGTAAAATAATATGCACAGAGAAGAACAATCCTAGACTTGGATATAAAATCTCAGCTGACCAATAGCACTTAGAAGCAAAACTTCAGGGTTTTTGTAAACAGTTCTGTGAAAGCATTAACTAACTGCTGGATAGTATTAAAAACCAATTCAAATAAACATGTAATGTTCCTCTTGTTTAAGCGTTCCCTGTTAGGAATGAATGTGGTTCTTCCTGTAATATTCCTTGCCAAAGGATTTTGGTGAATGTAAAATTGTTTAGAAGAGACATTGATGGGATGCCACAAAGAGAAACTGCAAGAGACTCAGGAAACCTCCTCAGCTGAGAATAGGTGGAGTGTTTTAGGGAGAACTATTCTATATGTTTGTCCTGGTCTTATTCTTTCTTATGTGTCTGATTACTAGAGACTTACCAAACTCTAGACAGTTGATCTGAACCAGCTTGTTGTTCTTACATTCATAAGTTAACTTGGTTTTATGACCCACTGAAAAAAAAAAATAAAAATAAAAATACCTGAAGCAACACTGTACGATAAGGATCTTAAGGTATTCTATATAGCATATTTACAAAGATGATCCCTCATGTTTTCTCTATTAGTGACTTATTCTCAGACCTCTTTCTATGTTAGGTGGTATCAGGAAAAAAGAAATCATTCTGGAGATCCTTGGTCCTTCAAGAAAAATGTTCAACAGTGGATAACTTAAGGAAATATTGGAATTATTTAAAATGGCTTGTAGTGATAGAGGACAAGACCTCTTTTCTTTAATGAGTGCCTGAATCAAGACCTAAGTAAGAAATAACCGCATCTTCAGCAGACTGCAGCAGGCCAAAAAACTCTTGAGCTGATCATCCTTTGTTTTAAAGGATCATGGATCATCTACAAAAAAAATTTATCTTAAAGAAATCTCAAGAATATCAGCAATTCCAGTAAAAATGACATCACATCCACACAAACAATGATTTACTGGCAATAAACAAACACTCTCCTCTGAGAGGCTACTGTGCAGAAGGATAAATTAGCTAATATTTTTCTCTGACATATATATAGCAAAAGGTATAGTCAGGATTTTACACTTTTAAATTCATTTGAGACCAAAGGCTAATATCAGAAGGAAGAATCAGAAAGCAGATACATAAATAGATATCAAAACAACAGTAAAGGTACTTCATTAGTTAAATAATTTTGTGCATTTTTACCTTAATTTTACCTTCAAATTACAGCAGTTATTTTTTTCTTGGTGCTGCATCTTCTTGTCACTGTTGGAAAAAATGATAAAAAGAAAAAAAGTAATATCATTGGCACCCTAAATATCACCCTTATAAGAAGACTCACAGGCTGTTTGGTTTTCCAGACTTCAGAAATGATTTCTTGGTTTTCATTTGCCTCTTGGTTTCCCTTTTAGAGGATTTTAAACCTGTATACTCAAAAAAATAACTAAGCCTATTTAGAATGTCTGTTGATTTTTGCAGAATAACTTCCCACCGGCAAAATAGTTCTTTAACAACAAACTGTACTTATCAAAGTTACAAAGACTCTCATATTATAGAGTGTATCCTTCAAGACATTACCGTAACAATGAACAAGAGCATTCTATACAAAAGGTCAAAAATTCACCAAAGACAGCTTTAGACATAAGCCTGAATTTTACAGAGACCTCTGAATGGCAGAAATCGCATCTCTTCAAATTCTGTTTAGAATTCATTATATTTAATTACCAGAGAGTTCTTAGATTAAGTGTATCTATTGAAGACATTGTGCTTTGTATCTAATAGTTAGCTCTACTTTACTTTTATATCTCTGGCCACAATCTGTCTTCCTGATATATAAAAAGGACAGCACAACATGTTGTCAGAAGCGACCATAGCCCACACAAAGCAAGGAATTGCTGTTTTATTTGAAACCTGTCGCTGTATGAAAGTGGAAAGAGAAAGGAAGAGTACCTAGAAAACATTCTTATCTTCATCTCAGCAAACATACTGAGGACTGGAAATAATAGAAACAAGGCTTTCACATCCATACGAATGCCTTGGAGAAAAATAACACAGAAGAGGACCTGCAAGTGTTTATTTGATTGTAGACAGTGGGCAAGGAAGTCCTGGAAGTATTAAATTATTTTATTAGAAATCAACTGAAACTGTTATACTTAGAATGCAAACCTAATGTTTAAGAACTACTGTAATCCAAGAAAAATGTTCTGTTATTTTTCTTCTCAGACTCTTTTCATTAAGAGTGCTATACATGAACATGAAGAAAATCATGAAGGAATTCTGACTAGAACTTGAAAAAAATAAAAGATGTTACTAAAACATCATTAATCATCTACATGTATTAACAATTTTAAAATAATTAGGAAGAGAAATAACAGATACTAAATTCTGTACTAATAAGCATTCGCACTAGAATATCAGGTTTATCCTGAGGCTGCATCATCCTAACTGCACACTAGCTGATATACAACACCAGCAAGGTGTTAAAAACAATTTAACTGGAAACAAGGACAGGTCCTGGCAAGTCAGATTACATGATTGATCAGCTGAGCTAAGCAATTTAAAACACCACAGAGTGGTTACAAGTTTGCCCATTTACCTTTTGCAGTAAATTGACAAGGAGAATATTTTAATTAAAGAGCAAAGAAGTATCTATAGATATTTCAAACATCCATATGATGACATGGCAGTGTCAGCCGCTGATGAATGCAGACACTGAGGAAAGTGATGACAAGGACACATGGGTAACAGAACATACCAAGCTGGTTCTCTAAAGATTCAATTCATGACAAAAGTAGTCAAGCACGTGGGGCATATACTCATCAAGTAATTTAAGAATGTAATAAAACTGTTCCTGACATAAAAACTCTGCCAGAACTATGTAGAAGAACCTTGAGAACTTTCTGTACAGTACAGTACAAGTGAAATATCTTTAACTGCTCCTCTAAAACAGTTTTGTGATACCACTTTGTCAACAGTCATAAAAAAAGAACAACAAAGTATTGCAGCAAATGAAGACAACACTGACATGTCCCAGTACGAACACCTAATGGTTCTTGAAGGCAGTTACCTCTCAAGCAAACAAGATCAAATATGATTCAGGAGTCTCTCTGACTGGAAGCTTTGATTCATAGGTCTCTTGTGTACTAGCAGATGGAAAAGAAAATGATGCTCAGATTGAGAAGAATCTATTAGCATTTGTGTTTGCCACAAAGATATTTTGTAAATATGTGTGTGTGTGTTAGATCACATGCTATGTGGATGATAATGTAGATGATAATACTCAAACATTGTGGAAGACAATTTAAAATCTATTTTGGATATTTCATTTGTAGAAATAGATTTGAAATCTCACATAGTCTAGAAACTTTAATTGCAAATAAAATCACCCAGACTTATACAGGAATCAAGTAATGAAATTCCTTTAGAAAAAGTGGTCTATATCATTGAGTCAATACCTGCATTCATTTCAGCTTTGTCTTACCAATAATACTTCAGGATGGTCGTATTGGTAATTCTGATCTAGGCTATATTTAGCTATGAAAACTGCTATAGCTTTATAATAAACCTTTTTTTTTTTTTTTTTTTTTTTTNTTGTGTTTGCCACAAAGATATTTTGTAAATATGTGTGTGTGTGTTAGATCACATGCTATGTGGATGATAATGTAGATGATAATACTCAAACATTGTGGAAGACAATTTAAAATCTATTTTGGATATTTCATTTGTAGAAATAGATTTGAAATCTCACATAGTCTAGAAACTTTAATTGCAAATAAAATCACCCAGACTTATACAGGAATCAAGTAATGAAATTCCTTTAGAAAAAGTGGTCTATATCATTGAGTCAATACCTGCATTCATTTCAGCTTTGTCTTACCAATAATACTTCAGGATGGTCGTATTGGTAATTCTGATCTNCTCAGCTAACACACTAATTTTTGCATGAGATCATAAAGTCCTTATATTTCCAATTACACAATGAGCTGAAGTTGTATTGTGTTGTTTTGTTTTCTTACTTTGGCATATACACCCATTTTAGGATTTTGTTTCCACTTTCCTAAAGTTTAGTATCAATGATATGTCAGGTCATTCTGCCATTGCTAAATGGAATGTTCTGGCTTCAACACATGGTATCCCAAAACGGGTATTGAGTAATCTCCTTCTGCAAGCAAAAACTGCTTGACTTTGAATGACCTTAGAATAAGAAAATCAGCCATGGATATTCAGTCTAATGAAATGACTGAAAGAATGTTTGATATTGCCACTTACGATTTGCAGTACGTGTGCATCAGCGGCAAATTTTAGCTCTCGTAAAGAAGAAAAGATAAATACAGTAGAAAATAATGTTCTGCCCAGTCACTGGTTAGCAGGAGATAACATGTAGTTATGTTTATGTGGTAACAAAAATTCTTTTGTCCTGTTACTGCTATGACCCACTGACTCCGAAGAGGTTATGATCAGCTAAAGCAGTTACAGTAAAGATGACAGTGACAATGTGACCAAACAGAAAAACTACTTTCTTCTGTTCTGAAGATGCACTACATGTGGAAACAATGCACATAACTTACAGCAGCTCACAGTTGGGAGGTGGAAGGTGCATATATAAAAGCTGACAGCTGAGACTTGCAGAAATGAGGACCGTAATAAATACACAAGTACTTGGGTGTGAGGAATGAGGTCATAGAATCACGGAATCATAAAATGGCTTGGGTTGGAAGGGGCCTTAAAGCCTACTCCAGTTCCGACCCTCTGTCATGTGTTGATAACCCCTAGATTAGGTTGCCCAGGGCCCTTGAGCGCTATATTCCTTCCAGAGCTTGAAAGGAGAGGGGTTGCTCTTGGCTAACAGTCAGGGCAGACAGTTTTATTCTGAATTTAGCCATTTGGCACTGGCTCACAACTTCTAATTTGAGTTCCATCACGACATTTCAAATTTCCATTCCTTTCAAGCTCTCTCAGTCATCATTTACATTACATTGATGGGTGTTATTTTATTTTCTGGTTCTATATTTTCTTTTGGTGACAGATGCAATGGGCTCTATCCTAAGTACAAACTGGGCATCTCTTCACCATCCATCTGGTAGGATTGTTCCCCACCATGCTCCCGCTCTTGTCCCCTTACTTGTATCCTCTGTACTGTATCATTGTATTACACGTCATATGTCCAATTCTGTTTTTTCTTTCTGAACAAATTCTGATTCTGTTCATTTATTATCTAGTGAAGACTCATGAAGTCGTGACTGGGATTTAAGTTGGTGAAAGAGGCAACCACGGGTTCAAATAACATTGCTCCAAGTATGCCATGATCCTCCCTCTCAAGTAAGAAAAGTAATTTTATCGTACTAGTGATTTCTGAGTATGTAGACTAATATAACTTCTTTTACTTCCTAAAACTTGCAAAGAACAGGGAACAACAGGGAAGAAATATGGCATAAATGTTTAAAAATTATTTCTACCTACAACAGAAAGAGATCTCACTGATTTCTTCTGAATTTGTACCATGTTGTACAATGTTACTATGACAGGGTATGATACAGACATTATTCTTAGTGGGAGAAATTCATCATGTTTCCATGAAAGCTGAATATAATGAAAATCCTGGAAGCTGCCTTTGAAAATGACTTTTTTTTTTTTTTTTTTAATCAAGAAACGGTTCTGAAATAAAATCTCAGATTTAGCCAAGAACATAGCTCTTAACGTTTCTTCATGTTTATTCGAATGATTCATGAATAAAAAGTCCATCTTTTGAAATGACTTAGAAACTGTTAGAGACCTTTGCTTTGTACCTGTTAGAGTATATGTAGAATTATCTTCCGACTGACAGC